>VDFB02000014.1:175625-230757 GCA_007258455.2 Sequoia sempervirens | reverse complement strand
CACAATCGTAGCCAGCAAAGTTGATCGATGGCCCACGAAAACTCGAACACGAGCGCTTTCTCTAAAAAACCCATTTCTTAGATTTTTCATAAAAAGATTCTAAAAAATTACTTCTACTTTGCAAAAAAATCTATCTTTTTAAGAAAACTTATTTTTCTAAAAACAGACGATATCAATCTCTTCAGCGAACGAGCACCTATATAACCCATATTTTTTATTTTCCTAACAAAAATTGTTTCATAGATTCTATTTTTGAGGGGATTTTGCATGTTGGTGAAAAAATGTTTCCGAAAAAAAGACGATCTGGGTCTACTAAGAATGACATTCTCTAGAAAATTCATTTCTCAGATTTTTCATAAATAGATTCAAAAAAACTATCTCTCTTGCCTCTACTGCTTCTACTTTTCAAAAAAATCTATCTTTTTCAAAAACAACTTATTTTTCAAAAAAATGGATGATCTGGGTGTCTTTAGCTCTCGAGCATCTATAAAATCCACATTTTTGAGGGATTCTTTAGCACATTAACACCTCCAAAACCCATATATTCGATTTTCTGAAAAAAAATGTTTCGTACATTCTATTTTTGAGGGATTCTTGCGTGATGGTGAAAAATTATTTTTTCAAAATAAGGATAATCTAGGTCTACTCAGAACGACATTCTCTAAAATCCCATTTCTTGGATATTTCATAAAAATATTCAAAATATTTGCCTCTGTTACCTCTATTGCTTCTACTTTTCAAAAAAATCAATCTTTTTCAGAAAATAGACGATCTTAATCTCATCAGCGCAACAACACCTATAAAACCCATATTTTTTATTTTCCCAAAAAAAATTGTTTCATAGATTCTATTTTCGAGGGGTTTTTGCATGTTGGTGAAATATTTATTTTTTGAGAAAAGGAAAATCTGGGTCTACTTAGATAATTTTTTGTTGAGTTATATCCGCATTTAGGAAAACACTCATGTTTGAGTTGTCGTGGGCTATCGATCAACTTTGGTGACTATGATTGTGGATTACACTGTAGTTGTGCATTCTATACGCATATTTTCTATCGCCTTTCGCGAACCTTCATTTTTCATTGAGTTATGCTGCATTTAGGAAACCGCTTGTGTTGTAAAGAGACATGGATCGTCCGTTTTTTGAGAAAATAAGTTCTTGAAAAATATTTTTTTGAAAAGTAGAAGCAATAGAGGTAACAAAGGAAAAAAAATTGAATCTTTTTATGAAAAATGGGATAAATGCATTTAATAGAGAATGTCATTCTGAGTAGACCCAGATCGTCCTCTTTTCAAAAATCTAATATTTCACTAACATGTAAGAACCCTTAAAAAATAGAATCTACGAAACAATTTTTTTGGGGGAAATAAAAAATATGGGTTTTATAGGTGCTCATGTGCTTAAGACCCAGATCATTTAGTTTTTGAAAAAATAACTTGTTTTAGAAAAAGAAAGATTTTTTTTAAAAGTAGAAGCAGTGGAGGTAAAAGAGGCAAATTTTTTGAGTCTTTTTATGAAAAATCTAAGAAATGGATTGTGTAGAGAATGTCGTTTTGAATAGATCCAGATAATCCTTTTTTCGAAAAACTAATTTTTCACCAAAATGCAACAACCCCTCAAAACTAGAATCTACGAAACATTTTTTTTTGTGGAAAATCGAAAATATTGGTTTTATAGGTGCTGGTGTGCTGAAGAGATTAAGATCCTCTATTTTTGAAAAAATAAGTTATTTTTGAAAAAGATAGATTTTTTTGAAAAGTAGTAGTACAGGTAGCAAAGGAAAAAATTTTGAATCTTTTTTTTTGAAAAAGATAGACTTTTATGAAATACAATCCATAATCGTAGTCACCAAATTTGATCTATGGCCCACAAAATGTCAAACTCGAGCGGTTTCCTATATGTGGCTATAACTCAACAAAAAATAAGGTTCATGAAGGGGATAGAAAATAAAAGTACAGAATGGACAAACACGAGCGATTTCCTATATGTGGCTATAACTCAACAAAAAATAAGGTTCATGAAAGGGGATAGAAAATACAAGTACATAATGGACAAACACAAGCAGTTTCCTAAGTGCAGCTATAACTCAACAAAAAATGAAGGTTCGCGAAAGCTGATAGAAAATACGCATATAGAATGCACAACTATAGTGTAATCCACAATCGTAGTCACCAAAGTTGATCGATGGCCAACGAAAACTCAAAGACGAGAATTTTCCTAAATGCGGCAATAACTCAACTAAAAATGAAGGTTCGTGAAAGGTGATTAAAAATATGTATACATAATGTATAGCTATAGTACAATCGACAATCATAGTCACCAAAGTTGATCGATAGCCCACAAAATCTCAAACATGAGATGTTTCCTAAATGACGCGATAACTCAACAAAAACTTAAGGTTCACGAAAGGCGATAGAAAATACGTGTATGGAATGCACAACTACAGTGTAATCCACATACGTAGTCACCAAAGCTGATCAACGGACCAAGAAAACTTAAATTCGAGCTGTTTCCTAAATGCGGCTATAACTCAACAAAAAATGAAGGTCCATGAAAGGCAATACAAAATACGCATAAAAAATGGATAACTATAGTGCAATCCACACTCATAGTCACCAAAGTTTACCAACGCCCCACGAAAACTCAAACACGAGCGGTTTCATAAGTGCGGCCATCAATCAACTTTGGTGATGACGATTGTGGATTGTATTATAGTTGTGCATTCTGTATGCATATTCTGAATTGCCTTTCACGAACCTTCAAAATGAAAAATTAAGGTTCGTGAAAGGAGATTAAAAATATGCGTACAAAATGTACAAATATAGTACAACCCACAATCATAGTCACCAAAGTTAATTAATGGCCCACAAAAACTCAAATAGGAGAGGTTTCCTAAATGCGTCTATAACTCAACAAAAAATGAAGGTTTGCGAAAGGCGATAGGAAATACATGTATAGAATGGACAACTACATTGTAATCCACAATCGTAGTCAACAGGTTGATTGATGGTCCACAAAATCTCAAAATGTGGTTCCCTAAATGTGGCTATAACTAATCAAAAAATGAAGGTTCAAAAAGGGCAATAAAAAATAAACGTATAGAATGCACAACTACAGTGTAATCCACAAGCGTACACACCAAAATTGATCGATGGCCCACAAAAACTCAAACACGAGTGGTTTCCTAAATGAAGCTATAACTCAACAAAGAATGAAGGTATGCGAAAGGCGATAGAAAATATGTGTATAGAATAATACACAAGTACAGTACAATCGACAATCATAGTAACCAAAGTTGATCGGCTACGAAAACTGAGACACGAGCGGTTTTCCAAATATGGATATAACTAAACAAAAAATGAAGGTTCGTGAAAGGCGATAGAAAATATGTGTACAGATTTACTATGATTATGGATTGCATTGTAGCTGTCCATTATGTACATGTATTTTCTATCGCCGTTTGTGAACCTTCATTTTTTGTTGAGTTATAGACGCATTTAGGAAACTGCTCAATTTTGAGTTTTCCTGGGCCATCAATGAACTTTGGTAACTACGCTTGTGGATTACATTGTAGTTGTGCATTCTATACGCATATTTTCTATTATCTTTCACCAAGCTTCATTTTTTGTTCAGTTATAGCTAGATTTAGGAAAACGGTCATGTTTGTGTTTTCGTGGGCTATCGATCAACTTTGGTGACTAAAATTGTGGATTACACTGTAGTTGTGCATTTTATACGTGTATTTTCTATTGCCTTTCGTGAACCTTCACTTTTTGTTGAGTTATATCCGCATTTAGGAATCACTGTGTTTGAGTTTTGTGGGCCATCGTGTTTTGCATTGATTGTGGATTGCACTATAGCTGTTCATTTTGTACACGTATTTTGTATCGCCTTTCGTGAACCTTCATTTTTTGTTTAGTTATAGCCACATTTAGGAAACCACTCAAGTTTGAGTTTTCGTGTGCGTTTGATAAACTTTGGTGAGTACAATTGTGGATTGTACTATAGTTGTGCATTCTATACACATATTTTTAGTTGCTATTCACAAACCTTCATTTTTTCTTGAGTTATAGCCATATTAACAAATTGCTCATATTTGAGTTTTTGTGGGCCATCGATCAACTTTGGTGACTACACTTGCGGATTACACTGTAGTTGTGCATTATGTAAGCGTCTTTTCTATTGCCTTTTGCGAACCTTCAATTTTTATTGAGTTATAGCCACATTTAGAAAACCGCTCATGTTTGAGTTTTTTGGGCCATCGATCAACTTTGGTGAGTACGATATTAGATTGTACTGTATTTGTGCATTTTGTAAGTATATTTTTGCGAACCTTCATTTTTTGGGCCATCGATCAACTTTGGTGACTACGATTTTGGATTGCACTGTAGTTGTTCACTCATCATGAAGGTGCATTTAACTTCTAAACCCAGGGACGTGAAATTGAAATGGGTTCTTGCATGTTGTTGAAAAATTAGTCTTTCGAAAAGAGGACGATCTGGGTCTAGTCAAATTGGCATTCTCTACAAACACATTTTCTCAGATTTTTCATTAAAAGAATAAAAATTTTGCCTCTATTACCTCCACTACTTCTACTTTTCAAAAAAATGTATCTCTTTGAAGAACAACTTATTTTTCAAAGTTCAGATGATTTGGGTCTGTTCTGCGCATGAGTACCTATAAAACCCATATTTTCGATTCTTCCAAAAACAAAATGTCTATCACCTTTCACGAACCTTCATTTTTTGTTTAGTTGTAACCGCATTTAGGAAACCGCTTGCGTTTCAGTTTTCATGGGCCGTTCTTCAACTTTGGTATCTACGATTGTGCATTGTAGTAAAGTTGTGAATTTTAGTTTTGCATTCTATATGCATATTTTCTATTGCTTTTCGCAAACGTTTCTTTTTTTCTTCAGTTAAAGCCTAATTTATGAAACCGCTCATGTTTGAGTTTTTGTGGGCCATCAATCAACTTTAGTGACTACGATTGTGTATTGTACTGTAGTTGTTCATTTTGTACACATTTTTAATCATTTTTCATGAACCTTCATTTTTTGTTGAGTTATAGCCACATTTAGGAAAACGGTCGTGTTTGAGTTTTCGTGGGCCATCGATCAACTTTGGTTACAACGATTGTGGATTACACTTGAGTTGTGCATTCCATACGTGTATAGAATGCACAATTACAGTGTAATCCACAATTGTAGTCACCAAAGTATGTCAATGCCAGATAAAAAATTGCAAAAATATGAGTGGTTTCCTAAATGTGGCTATAACTTAACAAAAAATTAATGTTCGATGACCCATGAAAACTCAAACACGAGTGTTATCCTAAATGTGTCTATAATTCAACAAAAAAAAAATGATCGTGAATGTCAATTAAAAATATGCGTCCATAATGCACAATTACCAATCCACAATCATAGTTACCAAAGTTGATTGATGGCCAACAAAAACTCAAACATGAGCAGTTTCCTAAGTGCGGCTATAATTCAACAAAAAATGAAGGTTCACCAAGGGTGATAGAAAATACATGTAAATAATAGACAACTACAGCGCAATCCACAATCATAGTAACCAAACTTGTTGATGGCCCACGAAAACTCAAATACCGGCGGTTTCTTAAATGCAACTATAACTCAATGAATAATGAAGGTTCATGAAAGGCCATAGCAAATATGCATATAGAATGGACAACAATAGTGCCATCTACAATCATAGTAACCAAAGTTGATCGATGGCCCACCAAAACTTAAATACGGGTGGTTTCTTAAATGTGGCTATTATTCACTAAATAATGAAGGTTCACAAAAGGAAATAGAAAATATGCGTATACAATGGACAACTATAGTGCCATCTACAATCTTAGTTACCAAGGTTGATCAATAGCCCACGAAAACTTGAATACGAGTGGTTTCCTAAGTGTGGCTATAACTCAACAAAAATTGAAGGTTCGCGAAAGGTGATAGAAAATATAAGTACAAAATAGACAACAATAGTGCAATCCACAATTATCATCACCAAAGTTGATCAATGGCCCATGAAAACTCAAATACAAGCGATATCTTCAAAACGGCTATAACTCATAGAAAAAAGAAGGTTCACAAAAGGTGATATAAAAATACACATATAGAATGGACAACTACAGTGCCATCCACAATTATAGACACCAACATTGATCAATGGCCCACGGAAACTCAAATACGAGCGGTTTCCTCAATGCGGCTATAACTCAACAACAAATGAAGGTTCGTGAAACGCCATTAAAAAATATGCATAGAGAATTGACAACTATAGTGTAATCAACAATCGTAGTCACCAAAGTTGATCGATCGCCCACGAAAACTCAAACACGAACAATTTCCTAACTGCGGCTATAACTCAAAGAAAAATGAAGGTTTGCCAAAGGCAATAGAAAATACGCAGATAGAATGCACAACTATAGTGTAATCCACAATTGTAGTCGCAAAAGTTCATCGATGGCCCCTGAAAAGTCAAACAAGAGCGATTTCCTAAATGCGGCTATAACTCAACAAAAATGAAGGTACGATCGTGAAAGGGGATAGAAAATATGCATATAGATTTCTCAACTATAATGCAATGCACAATTGTAGTTACCATGATTGATCGACGACCCATGAAAACTCAAACACGAGCAGTTTCCTAAATGTGGTTATAACTCAACAAAAAATGAAGGTTTAGCAAAGACAATAGAAAATACAAGTACATAACGGAAAACTACAGTGCAATCCATAATTGTAGTTGTGCATTCTATACACATATTTTTTATCGACTTTCACGAACCTTCATTTTTCGTTAAATTATTAAAACTGCACTTAGTAAACCACC
The DNA here is from genome assembly GCA_007258455.2 of Sequoia sempervirens. Classification (NCBI taxonomy): domain Eukaryota; kingdom Viridiplantae; phylum Streptophyta; class Pinopsida; order Cupressales; family Cupressaceae; genus Sequoia; species Sequoia sempervirens. The sequence goes on along the minus strand of VDFB02000014.1, from coordinate 223,911 downwards.
CGTGTTTGAGTTTTTGTGGGGCATTGATCAATTTTGGTGACTACGATTGTGGATTGCACTATAATTGTCCATTTTGTATGCGTATTTTCTATCAACTTTTTGTGAACCTACATATGAAACCGCTTGAGTTTGATTTTTCGTGGGCCATCGATCAACTTTGGTGACTACGCTTGTGGATTATACTGTCGTTATGCATTCTATCCACATATTTTCTATTGGCTTTCATGAATTTTTTTTTTTTTTGAGTTATAGCCACATTTAGGAAACCGCTTGTTTTTGAGTTTTTGTAGGCCATCGTTCAACTTTGGTAACTACGAATTTGGATTACACTATAGTTGTGCATTCTCTACACATTTTTTATTGACTTTCGCGAACCTTCATTTTTCGTTGAGCTACACTTAGGAAACCACCCGTGTTTGAGTTTTCGTGGGCCATCAATCAACTTTGGTGACTACGATTATGGATTGCACTGTGTTGCCCATTTTGTACTTGTATTTTCTATCGGCTTTTGCGAACCTTCATTTTTTGTTGAGTTATAACCGTATTTATGAAATTGCTCGAGTTTGAGTTTTCGTGGGCCATTGATCAACTTTGAGGACTACACTTGTGGATTATACCATAGTTATTCATTCTATCCACGTATTTTCTATCGAGTTTCGTGAACCTTCATTTTTCGTTGAGTTCTAGCTACACTTTGAAATTTGCTCGTGTTTAGGTTTTTGTGGGCCATCAATCGACTTTGGTGACTACAATTGTGGATTGCACTATAGTTGTCCATTATGTATGTGTATTTTCTAGTTATTCATTCTATTCGCGTATTTTCTATCGAGTTTCGTGAACCTTCATTTTTTCGTTAAGTTCTAGCTACACTTTGGAAACCGCTCGTGTTTAAGTTTTCGTGGGCCATCGATCGACTTTGGTGACTACAATTGTGGATTGTACTATAGTTGTCCATTATGTATGCGTATTTTCTATCAACTTTGCAAATGTTCATTTTTTGTTGAGTTATAGCCGTATTTAGGAAACCGCTTGAGTTTGAGTTTTCGTGGGCCATCGATCAACTTAGGTGATTACGCTTATGGATTACATTGTTGTTGTACATTCTATAAGTGTATTTTCCATTGCCTATTACAAACCTTCATTTTTTGTTAAGTTATAGCCTCAATTAGGAAACCGCTCATGTTTGCATTTTTGTGGGCCATCAATCAACTTTGATGACTACGATTGAGGATTACGCTATATTTGTGCATTTTATACACATATTTTTTATTGCTTTTCGAAAACCTTTATTTTTCGTTGAGTTATAGCTGCATTTACGAAACCACTCATGTCTGAGATTTTGTTAACCATCAATAAACTTTGGTGACTAAAATTGTGGATTATATTGTAGTTGTGCATTCTAAACAAGTTTTTTCTATCACTTTTCTCGAACCTTCATTTTTCGTTGAGTTACAGCTGCACTTAGGAAACCGCTCACTTTTGAGTTTTTGTGGGCCATCAATCAATTTTGGTGACTACGATTGTGGATTGTACTATAGTTGTGCATTCTTTATGTATATTTAATCACAATTCACGAACCTTCATTTTTTGTTGAGTTATAGCGGCATTAAGGAAAACAATCATGTTTGAGTTTTCATGTGCCATCGATCAACTTTGGTGAGTACGCTTGTCGATTATACTGTAGTTGTGCATTCTATATGTGTTTTTTCTATCGCCTTTCGTGAACCTTGAAGCTTTTTTGTTGAGTTATAGCCACATTTAGGAAACGGCTCATGTTTGAGTTTTTGTGGGCCATCAATCAACTTTGGTGACTACGATTGTGGATTAGTACTGTAGTTGAGCATTCTAAACACGTATTTTCTATCACTTTTTACGAACCTTCATTTTTCGTTGAGTTATAGCTGCATTCAACAAACAACTCATTTTCAAGTTTTTGTGGGGCGTCGATCAACTTTGGTGACTACAATTGTGGATTGTACTATAGTTGTGCATTCTTTATGCATATTTTTAATCACCTTTCACGAACCTTCATTTTTCTATGAATTATAGTGGCATTTAGGAAAACACTCATGTTTGAGTTTTCGTGGGCCATCAATGAACTTTGGTGAGTACGCTTGTGGATTACACTGTAGTTGTGCATTCTATACGTGTATTTTCTATGGCCTTTCACGAACCTTCCTTTTTTGATGAGTTATAGCCGCGTTTAGGAAACCGCTTGTGTTTGAGTTTTTGTGGGGCATCGATCAACTTTGGTAACTACGATAGTGGATTGCACTCTAGTTGTCCATTCTTCACTTGTATTTTCTATGGCCTTGTGAAACTTTATTTTTTGTTGAGTTATAGCTGCATTTAGAAAACTACTTGAGTTTGAGTTTTCTTGGGCCATCAATTGACTTTGGTGGCTACGCTTGTGGATTACACTTTAGTTGTGCATTCTATATTTGTATTTTCTCTCGCTTTGCGCGAACCCTAATTTTTTTTTTAGTTATAGTTGCATTTATGAAACCGTTCCTGTTTGAGTTTTTGTGGGCCATCGATCAACTTTGGTGACTACAATTGTGGATTACAATATAATTGTGCATTATGAACATAATTTTCTATCACCTTTTGCGAACCTTAATTTTTTGTTGAGTAATAGCTGCATTTAAGAAACTCCTCATGTTTGAGTTTTTGTGGGCCATCAAGTAACTTCGGTGACTACGATTGTGGATTGTACTATAGTTGTGCATTATGTACACATCATTTTAATCACTTTTCATGAACACTCATCTTTTGTTGAGTTATAGCCAGCTTTAGGAAAACGCTCGTGTTTGAGTTTTCGTGGGACATGATCAACTATGATCAAATTTTGTGACTATGATTGTGGATTGCACTGTAGTTTTGCATTATGAATGCTAATTTTATATCGCCTTTTGCGAACCTTGATTTTTCGTTGAGTTATAGCTGCACCTTGTAAGCGGTGTTTGGGATTTTGTGCGCCACAGATCAATTTTGGTGACTTCGATTGTGGATTGCACTCTAGTTGTCCATTCTATATGTGTATTTTATATAGCCATTTGCAAACCTTCATTTTTGTTGAGTTATAGCCGCATTTAGGAAACTACTCGAATTTGAGTTTTTGTGGGCTATTGATTAACTTTGGTGACTACACTTGTTGATTACACTATAGTTGTGCATTATATAGGCATATTTTCTATCAACTTTAGGTAACCACTCATGTTTGAGCTTTTGTTGTCCATCGATCAACTTTGGTGACTACGATTGTGGATTGCACTGTAGTTGTTCATTCTATACATGTATTTTCTATTGCATTTAAGAAACTTCTCATGTTTGAGTTTTTGTGGCCCATCGATGAAATTTTTGTGAGTACGATGGTGGATTGTACTGTAGTTGTGCATTTTATACACATATTTTTCATCGCCTCTTGCGAACCTTCATTTTTTTTTTAGTTATAGCCGTGTTTAGGAAAATGCTTGTGTTTGAGTTTTAGTGGGCCATCAATCAACTTTGGTGACTACAATTGTGGATTGTACTATAGTTGTCCATTTTGTATGCATAGTTTTAATTGTTTTTTACGAACCTTTATATGTTTTTTAGTTATAGCTGCATTTAAGAAAACGTTCGTGTTTGAGTTTTCGTGGGCCATTGATCAACTTTGGTGACTACGATTATGGATTGAACTATAGTCTCCATTTTGTATGCGTATTTTCAATCCCTTCGTGAACCTTCATTTTTGTTTGAGCTATAGCCAAATTTAGGAAACCGCTCGTGTTTGAGTTTCCGTGTACAATCAATCAACTTTGGTGACTATGTTGTGGATTACACTGTAGTTCTGCATTATGAATTATAATTTTCTATTTCCTTTTGCGAACCTTCAATTTTTGTTGAGTTATAGCCACATTGAGGAGAAAGTGTTTGAGTTTTTGTAGGCCATCGATCAACTTTGGTAACTACACTTGTGGATTACACTATAGTTGTGCATTCTGTACGCATATTTTCTAGTGCCTTTCACGAACCTTCTTTGTTTTTTTAGTTATAGCCGCATTTAGAAAATTGGTCATGTTTGAGTTATCGTGGACCATTGTTCAACTTTGGTGATTACGATTGTGGATTGCACTTTAGTTGTGCATTACGAACGCTAATTTTCTATCGCTTTCCGCAAACCTTCCTTTATCGTAGAGTTATATTCGCATTTAGGAAAACGCTTGTTTTTGAGTTTTTGTGGGAATTAAATCAACTTTTGTGACTACGATTGTGGATTACCTCCTAGTTGTCCATTCTATACACGTGTTTTCTATCGCCTTTCGGGAACCTTTGTTTTTTGTTGAGTTATAGTCGCATTTACGAAACCGCTCGAGTTTGAGTTTTCGTGGGCCATCGTTCAACTTTGGTGACTACACTTCTGGATAATATTGTAGTTTTGCATTATAAACATGTATTTTCTTTCTCCTTTTGCGTACCTGCATCTTTTGTTGAGTTATAGCGGCATTTAGGAAACTGCTCCTATTTCAGTTTTTGTTGGCCATCATTCAACTTTGGTGACTACAATTGTGTATTGTATTGTAGTTGTGTGATTTGTACACATATTTTTAATCACCTTTCGTAAATCTTAATTTTTTTTTAGTTATAGCCGCATTTAGGAAAACGCTCGTGATTGGTGTACCATCGATCAACTTTGGTGACTACGATTGTGGAGTACACTATAGTTGTGGATTCTATATGCGTGTTTTCTATCATCTTTCGCGAACCTTTATTTTTCATTGAGATTTAGCTGCACTTAGGAAACCACTCTTGTATAAGATTTCATGGCCGATTAATCAACTTTGGTTACTTCGATTGTGGATTGCACTGTAGTTGTCCATTTTGTACATGTGTTTTCTATTGCCTTTCGGGAAGCTTCATTTTTTGTTGGGTTATAGCCGCATTTACGAAGGCGCTCGTGTTTGAGTTTTCGTGGGCCATTGATCACCTTTTTTTACTACGATTGTGGATTACACTATAGTTGTAGATTCTATACCCGTAATTTCTATCGCTTTTCGCGAACCTTCATTTTTCTTTGAGTTATAAGCACACTTAGAAAACTGCTTGTGTTTAAGTTTTCATCGGCAATTGATCAACTTTGGTGACTACGATTGTCAATTGCACTATAATTGTCCATTCTCTACGCATATTTTCTATAGTGTATCGCGAACCTTCATTTTTTGTTGAGTTATAGGCGCATTTAGGAAACCACTCATATTTGAGTTTTCGTGGGCCATCGAACAACCTTGGTGACTATCATTGTGGATGGTACTATAGTTGTCCATTATATACACGTAATTTCTATCGCCTTTCGCGAACCTTCATTTTTCGTTGAGTTATAGCCGTATTTAGGAAAGTGCTCATATTTGAGTTTCCACATGCCATTGATGAACTTTGGTGAATACAATTGTGGATGGCACTGTAGTTTTCCATTTTATACACTTATTTTCTATCGCCTTTCATGAACCTTCATTTTTTGTTGAGTTATAGCTGCATTTAGAAAACCGCTCGTGTTTGAGTTTTTGTGGGCCATCGATCAACTTTAGTGACTATGACCATGGATTGCATTGTAGTTGTCTATTATGTACGCTTATTTTCTATTGCCTTTTGTGAACCTTCATTTTTTTTTGAGTTATGCCGCACTTAGGAAACCGCTCATGTTTGAGTTTTTGTGGGCCATTGATCAACCTTGGTGACTACAATTGTGGATTGCCCTTTAGTTGTCCATTATGTACACCTATTTCCTATTGCCTTTCATAAACCTTCATTTTTTGTTGAGTTATAGCTGCATTTAGAAACCGCTCATTTTTTAATTTTTGTTGCCCAACAATCAACTTTGGTGACTGTGATTGTGGATTGCACTTCAGTTTTCCAATCTGTACACATATTTTCTATCACCTTTCATGAACCTTCATTTTTCAATGAGTTATAGCTGCATTTAGGAAACCGCTCGCGATTGAGTTTTTGTGGGCCATCGATCAACTTTAGTGACTACGACTGTGGATTCCATTGTAGTTGTCCATTCTATACACGTATTTTCTATCACCTTTCGTGAACCCTCATTTTTTGTTGAGTTATAGACACACTTAGGAAATCGTTCATGTTGGAGATTTTGTGGACCATCAATCAACTCTGGTGACTACAATTGTGGATTGTAGTGTAGTTGTGCATTCTGTATGCATATTTTTAATCACCTTTCACGAACCTTCATTTTTTGTTGAGTTATAGTCGTATTTATGAAAACGCTCGTGTTTGAGTTATCGTGGACAATCGATCAACCTTGGTGACTACGATAAAGGATTACACTCTAGTTGTGCATTCTGTACGCGTATTTTCTATCACCTTTTTACAAACCTTCATTTTTCTTAAGTTATACCCCACACTTAGGAAACCACTCGTGTTGGAGTTTTCGTGAACCATCGATCACCTTTGGTGACTACGATTGTGGATTAGACTTTAGTTGTCCATTCTGTAAACATATTTTATATCGCCTTTCGCGAACCTTAATTTTTTGTTGAGTTATAGCTGCATTTAGGAAACCACTTGAGTGTGTTTTCGTGGGCCATCGATCAACTTTTGTGACTATGATTGTGGATTGTACTATAGTTGTGCATTTTGTACACATATTTTTAATTGTTTTTAACATTCATTTTTTGTTGAGTTATAGCCGTATTTAGGAAATCGCTCGTATTTGAGTTTTCGTAGGACATCGATCAACCTCGGTGACTACGCTTGTGGATTACACTGTAGTTGTGCATGCTATACAAGTAGTTGAGTTATAGGCGCATTGAGGAAACTGCTCGTGTTTGAGTTTTCATGGGCCATCGATCAACTTTGGCGACTACGATTGTGGTTTGCACTTTAGTTGTCCAATATGTACACCTATTTTGCCTTTCGTGAACCTTCATTTTTTGTTGACTTATAGCCACAATTAGCATACCACTCATGTTTGAGTTTTTGTAGGCCATGAATCAACTTTTGTGACTACTTTTGTGGATTGTACTTTAGTTGTGCATTATGTACGCATATTTTTAATCACCTTTCACAATCCTTCATTTTTTGTTGAGTTATAGTGGCATTTAGAAAAACACTTGTGTTTGAGTTTTCGTGGACCATCGATCAACTTTGGTAACTATAATTGTGGATTGTACTATCATTATACATTCCTTACACATATTTTTAACTTCCTTTCATGAACATTTATTTTTTGTTGAGTTATAGCCACATTTAGGAAAACTCTTGTATTTGGGTTTTTGTGGGCCATCGATCAACTTTGGTCACTACGATTATGGATTACACTGTAGTTGTGCATTCTATACGTATATATTCAATCACCTTTCAAAAAACATTCATTTTTTGTTGATTTATGTAGCACTTAGGAAACTGCTCGTGTTTGAGTTTTATTCAGCCATCGATCAACTTTGGTGACTACGATTGTGCTCAAGAGACTCTGATCGTCAATTTTTGTAAAAATAAGTTCTTGAAAAAATAGACATTTTTCAAAAGTAGAATCAATACAGGTAATAGAGGCAATTTTCTTCAATCTTATTTTTGAAAAATACGAGAAATTGGTTTTGTAGAGAATGTCATTCTAAGTAAACCCAAATTGTCCTCTTTTCGAAAAACTAATTTTTCACCAACATACAAGAACCCCTCAAAAATAGTATCTACGAAACAATTTTTTTTGGGAAAATAAAATATATGGGTTTTATAGGTTCTCATTTGCTGAAGAGATTTAGATCGTCTCTTTTTTGAAAAACTAAGTAGTTCTTGAAAAAGATTATTTTTTTAAAAAGTAGAAGCAATATAGGTAACAAAGACAAAAAATTTCAATATTTTTATGAAAATTTTGAGAAATGGAATTTGTAGAGAATTCACCAAACAAGTTTTTTTGGGAAAATACGTGTGCTGAAGAGACCCTAATCGTCCATTTTTTGAAAAAATAAGTTGTTTTTAAATTTTTATTTTTTTTTGAAAAGTAGAAGCAGTAGAGGTAACAAAGGCAAACTTTTTGAATCTTTTTATGAAAAATTAGAGAAATGGATTTTGTAGAGAGTGTTGTTCTAAGTAGACCCAGATTGTCCTTTTTTCGAAAAACTTATTTTTTCAGCAACATGCAAAAACCCCTCAAAAATAGAATCCATGAAAGCTTTTATTTTTGGGAAAAATAAAATAGGGGTTTTTTAGGTGCTCGTATGCTAAAAAGACCCAGATCGTCCGTTTTTTGAAAAAATAAGTTGTTAAATGATAGATTTGTTTGAGAAGTATAAGCAATAGAGGTAATAGAAGCAAATTTTTTGAATCTTTTTATGATAAATCTGAGAAATGGGTTTTCTAGAGAATGTCGTTCTTAGTAGACCCAGATCGTCATTTTTTTTAAAAATAATGTTTTGCCATCATGCACTCCTCAAAAATGGAATCTCTGAACCAATTTTTTTTTTGGAAAATCAAAAAATATTTTATAGGTGCTTGTGTGCTAAAGAGATTTAGATTGTCTGTATTTTGAAAACCTAAGTTGTTTTTGAAAAAAATAGATTTTTTCTAAAAGTAGAAGCAGTATAGGTAACAAAGGCAAAAATTTTGAATCTTTTTATGAAAAATCTAAGAAATGGATTTTTTAGAGAATGTCATTCTCAGTAAATCCAAATCGTCCTTTTTTTGAAAAACTAATTTTTCACCAACATGCAAGAACCCCTCTAATATAGAATCTACTAAAATATTTTTTTTGTGGAAAATGAAAAATATGGGTTTTATAGGTGCTCGTGTGCTAAAGAGACCTAGATCGTCCGTTTTTTTAAATTATTTGTTCTTGAAAAAGATAGATTTTTTTTAAATGTAGAATATGTAGATGTAACTTAAGCAATTTTTTTGAATCTTATTATGAAAATTTTGAGAAATGGGTTTTGTAGAGAATGTTGTTCTCAGAAGACCCAGATCATCCTTTTTTTGAAAAAACTAATTTTTTACCAACATGCAAGAACCCTTCAAAAATAGAATCTAGGAAACATTTTTTTTTGGGAAAATGGAAAATATGGGTTTTATAGGTGCCCATGTGCTAAAAAGACCTAGATCGTCCATTTTTTGAAAAAATTATTTGTTCTTCAAAAAGATAGGTTTTCTTGAAAAATACTAGTAGAGATAAAAGATACGAATTTTTTGAATCTTTTTACAAAAAAATTGACAAATGGATTTTGTAGAGAATGTTGTTCTGAGTAAACCCCAATTGTAGTTTTTTCAAAAAACTAAATTTTCACCAACATGCAAGAACCCCTAAAAATAGATTATGTGAAACATTTTTTTTGGAAAAACTGAAATATGGTTTTCATAGGTGGTTGTGTGTGCTACAGAGACCCGAATCATTCGTTTTTTGAAAAAATATGTTATTCTTGAAAAAATAGTTTTTTTGAAAAGTAGATGCAGTAGAGGTAATAGTGGTAAATTTTTTGAATCTTTTAATGAAAAATCTAAGAAATGGGTTTTGTAGAGATTGTCGTTCTAAGTAGACCCAGATTGTCCTCTTTTCGAAAATCTTATTTTTCACCAACATGCAAGAACCCCTCAAAAATTGAATCTATGAAACAATTTTTTATTGGAAAATAATAAATATGGGTTTCATAGGTGCTCATGTGTTGAAAAGATTTAGATCGTCTGTCTTTTGAAAAAATAAGTAGTTTTTGAAAAAGATCTTTTTTTTTTTTTAAAGTAGAAGCAATAGAGCTAACAAAGGCAAATTTTTTGAATCTTTTTATGAAAAAACTGAGAAATGGGTTTTGTACAGAATGTCATTCTAAGTAAATCCAGATCAAACTTTTTCTCGAAAAACTAATTTTTCACCAACCAGCAAGAACCCCTCAAAAATAGAATCCACAAAAAAGTTTTTTTGGGAAAATCAAAATATGGGTTTTATAGGTGCTCGTATAATAAAGAGACCCAGATCATCCGTTTTTTCAAAAAATAAGTTGTTTTTGAAAATGATAGAATTTTTTGAGAATTAGAAGCAATAGAGGTAATAGAAGCAAAAAATTTCAATCTTTTTATGAAAAATTTCAGAAATGGGTTTTGTAGAGAATGTCGTTTTGAGTAGACCCAAATCGTCCTTTTTTCGAAAAACTAGTTTTCACCAACATATAAGAACCCCTCAAAAACATAATCCACCAAACAATTTTTTTTGGAAAATATTGATATATGAGTTTTATAGGTGCTCGTGTCCTTAAGAGGCCCTAATCATCCATTTTTTGACTAAATAAGTTGTTTTTTAAAATGATAGATTTTTTTTGAAAAGTAGAAGCAGTAGAGGTAGCAAAGGCAAATATTTTGAATCTTTTGATGAAAATTTTGAGAAATGGCTTTTCTAGAGAATATCGTTTTAAGTGGACCCAGATCGTCATTTTTTTGAAAAACTAATTTTTCACCAACATGCAAGAACCCCTCAAAAATAGAATCCACAAAACAGTTTTTTTTGGGAAATTCAAAATATGGGTTTTATAGGTGCTCGTATAATAAAGAGACCCAGATCGTCCGTTTTTTGAAAAAATAATTTGTTTTTGAAAATGATAGATTTTTTTGAGAAGTAGAAGCAATAGAGCTAATAGAAGAAAATGTTTTGAATCTTTTTATGAAAAATTTGATAAATGGGTTTTGTAGAGAATGTCATTTTGAGTAGACCCAGATCGTTCTTTTTTCGAAAAACTAGTTTTCACCAACATGTAAGAACCCCACAAAAACAGAATCTACAAAACAATATTTTTAGGAAAAACAAAATATATGGATTTTACAAGTGCTCATGTGCTATAGAGACCAAAATCGTCTATTTTTTAAAGAAATAAGTTGTTGAAAAAGATAGATTTTTTTGAGAAGTAGAAGCAGTAGAAGTAACAAAAGCAAATTTTTAGAAATCTTTTTATGAAATATCTAAGAAATGGGTTTTGTAGAGAATGTCATTTTGAGTAGACTCAAATTGTCCTCTTGTCGATTGCACTGTAGTTTTCCATTTTGTACGCGTATTTTCTATTGCCTTTCACCTTCACCTTTTGTTGAGTTATAACCTCATTTAGGAAACCAGTTGCCTTTGAGTTTTCGTTGGTTGTCACTGAACTTTGGTGACTACGATTGTGGATGGCACTCTAGTTGTCCATTCTATAGGTGTATTTTCTATAACCTTTCACGAACCTTCATTTTTTGTTGAGTTATAGCCACATTTAGGAAACCGCTTATGTTTGACTTTTTGTGGGCCATCGATCAACTTTGGTGACTATGATTGTTGATTGTACTATAGTTGTGCATTCTGTAAGCATATTTTGAATCGACTTTCACGAACCTTCATTTTTTGTTAAGTTATAGCCGCATTTAGGAAAATGCTCGTGTGTGACTTTTCATCGGCCATCGATCAACTTTGGTTACTATGATTGTGGATTACACTAGTTGTCCATTCCATACGCATATATTCTATTCACTTTCATGAACCTTCATTTTTTGTTTAGTTATAATTGCATTTAGGAAACCACTCATGTTTGAGTTTTCGTGGGCCATCAAGCAATTTTGGTTACTACAATTGTGGATTGTACTTTAGTTGTCCATTTTCTATGTGTATTTTCTATAGCCTTTCGCGAACCTTCATTTTTTTTTTGAGTTATAGCCGCATTTAGGAAACTGCTCGACTTTGAGTTTTTGTGGGCCATCGATCAACTTTGGTGGCTATGCTCTTGGATTACACTGTAGTTTTGCATTTAATACACGTATTTTCTATCGCCTTTCGCTAACTTTCATTTTTTGCTGAGCTATAGTTGCATTAAGGAAATCGCTCATGTTTGAGTTTTCGTGGGCCATCAATTAACTTTGGTGACTACAATTGTCGATTATACTATAGTTGTCCATTGTGTATGCGTGTTTTCTATCTCCTTTTGTGAACCTTCATTTTTCATTAAGTTATACCCGCATTTAGGAAATCGTTCTTGTTTGAGTTTTCATGGGCCATCGATCAAGTTTGGTGACTACGCTTGTGGATTACACTATAGTTGTGCATTATATACACGTATTTTCTTTCGTGTTTCGTGAATCTTAATTTTTCGTTTACTTATAGCTGCACTTAGGAAATCGTTCATGTTTGAGTTTGTGTGGGCCATCAATCAACTTTGGTGACTACGATTGTTGATTGCACTGTTGTTGTCCATTTTGTACACATATTTTCTATCGCCTTTTGTGAACCTTCTCTTTTTTTTTTACTGAAAAATTAGTTTTTGGAAAAGAGGATGATCTGGGTCTACTTAGAATGATTCTATTTATGAGGGGTTCTTGCATGTTGGTGAAAAAATAGTTTTTGAAAAAAAGTATGATCTGGGATTACTCAAAATGACATTCTCTACAAAACCCATTTCTTAGATTTTTTCATAAAAAGAGTCAAAAAATTTACCTGTGTTCCCTCACTGCTTCTACTTTTCAAAAAAGTCTATCTTTTCCAAGAATAACTTTTTTTTAAAAAAAATCGACGATCTGGTTTGAGCACACAAGTACCTATAAAACCCATATTTTTTATTTTCCCAAAAAAAATTGTTTCGTAAATTCTATATTTGAGGGGTTCTTGTATGTTGTTGAGAAATGAGTTATTCAAAAAAAGGACAATATAGGTCTACTCAGAATGACAATCTCCACAAAACCCAAAGTCGATCGATGGCCCACAAAAACTCAATCACAAGCGGTTTCCTGAATATAGCTATAACTCAAAAAAAAGTGAATATTCATGAAAGGTGATAGAAAATACGCGTACAAAATGGACTACGCATGGAGGCAATCTGAGAAATGGGTTTTGTAGAGATTATTGTTCTGAGTAGACCCAAATCGTCCGTTTTTCAAAAAACTAATTTGTCAACAACATGCAAGAACCCCTCAAAAATATCTATGAAACAATTTTTTTTGGGAAAATTGAAATATGTTTTTTATAAGGGCTCATGTGCTAAAAAGACCCAGATCATACGTTTTTTGAAAAAAAAAGTTATTCTTGTAAAAGATAGATTTTTTTGAAAAGTAGAGGCAATAGAGGTAAATTTTTTGAATCTTTTTATGAGAAATCTAAGAAATGCATTTTGTAGAGAATGTTGTTTTGAGTAGAACCAGATCATCCTTTTTTCGAAAAACTAATTTTTCACCAACATGCATGAACCCCTCAAAAATAGAATCTACGAAACAATTTTTTTGGGAAAATAAAAAATATGGGTCTTAGAGGTGTTGGTGTGCTAAAGAGATTTAGATTGTCTATTTTTTGAAAAAATAAGTAGTTTTTGAAAAAGATAGGTTTTTTTGAAAAGTAGAAGCAGTAGAGGTAATAGAAAATACGCATATAGAAAAAACGAGTGGTTCCCTAAGTGCGGTACAACTCAAACAAAATGAAGGTTTGTGAAAGGTCATAGAAAATACCCATATATAATGCACAACTACAGTGTAATCCACGTGCTTAGTCACCGAAGTTGATCGATGGCCCATGAAAACTCAAACAAGAGCAGTTTCCTAAATGAGGGTATAATTCAATGAAAAATTGAATGTTCATGAAAGGCGATATAAAATACACATACAAAATGGACAACTAAGCACAATCCACAATTTTAGTCACCAAAGTTGATCAATGCCCCATGAAAACTCAAACAGGAGCGGTTTCCTAAATGTGGCTTATAACTCAGCAAAAAATGAAGGTTCACGAAAGGCGATAGAAAATACACATATAGAATGCACAGCTACAGTGTAATCCACAAGCGTAGTTAGGAAAGTTGATCGATGGCCCACAAAAACTCAAAGTCGAGCAGTTTCCTAAATGCGGCTATAACTCAATAAAAAATGAAGGTTCGCAAAAGGCGATAGAAAATATGTGTATAGAATGCACAGCTTTAGTGTAATACACAATTGTAGTCACGAAAGTTGATTGATCACCCACGAAAACACAAACACGAGTGTTTTCATAAATGTGTCAATAACTCAACAAAAAATGAAGGTTCGTGACAGGCAATAGAAAATACGTGTATAGCATGCACAACTATAGTACAATCCACAATCGTAGTCACCAAAGTTGATTGATGGCCCATGAAAACTCAAACATGAGCAGTTTCCTAAATGTGGCTATAACTCAAAAAAAAATGAAGTTTCACGAAATGCGATAGAAAATACGTGTATAGAATGCACAACTAAAGTGTAATCCACAAGCATAGTCACCAAAGTTGGTCGATGGCCCATGAAAACTCAATCTCGACCAGTTTCCTAAATGTACCTATAACTCAACAAAAAAATGAAGGTTCGCAAAATGTGATAGAAAATAGACATACAAAATGGACAACTACAATGCAATCCACAATTGTAGTCACAAAAGTTGATCGATAGCCCACGAATACTCAAACACGAGTGTTTTCCTAAATGCAGCTATAACTAAACAAAAAATGAAGGTTCATTAAAGGCGATTAAAAATATGTGTATAGGATGCACAACTATAGTACAATCCCCAATCGTAGTCACCAAAGTTGATTGATGGCCTAGGAAAACTCAAACACAAGCGGTTTCCTTATTGCGTTATAACTCAAAGAAAAATAAAGGTTCACGAAAGGTGATAGAAAATACACACATATAGAATGTAGAACAAAATGAAGGTTCATGAAAGGCGATTGAAAATATGCGTAGAAAATGTACAACTACAATACAATCCACAATTGTAGTAACCAAAGTTGACCGATGGCCTACAAAAACTCAAACATGAGCAGTTTCCTAAATGCAGCTATAACTCAACAAAAAATGAAGGTACATGAAAGGCGATAGAAAATACGTGTAGAAATGCACGTACATAATGGAAAACTACTGACCAATCGACAATCATAGTCATGAAAGTTGATCGATGGCCCTCAAAAACTCAAACAAGAGCAGTTTCTTAAATGTGGGTATATCTCAATAAAAATAAATGTTAACGAAAGGAAACCGCTCATGTTTGACTTTTCGTGAACCATCGATCAACTTTGGTGACTACAATTGTGGATTACACTTTAGTGCATTCTATACGTGTATTTTCTATTGCCTTTCGCGAACCTTCATTTTTCATTAAGTTATATCTGCACTTAGGAAACTACTCGTGTATAAATTTTCGTGGGCCATCGATCAACTTTGGTACTACGATTGTGCATTGCACTGTAGTTGTCAATTCTATATGCGTATTTTCCATCCCCTTTCGCAAACCTTAATTTTTCATTGAGTTATAGCCCCATTTAGGAAATAGCTTGTATTTGATTTTACGTTGGCCATCAATCAACTTTGGTGACTATGATTGTGGATTTACTGTAGTTTTCCATTCTCTACGCATATTTTAATTTCCTTTCATGAACCTTTATGTGTTGTTGAGTTATAGCCGCATTTAGGAAAGCACTCGTGTTAGAGTTATAGCCACATTTAGGAAAACGCGTATTTTCTATCACCTTTTGCGAACCTTCATTTTTCGTTGAGTTATATCTGCATTTAGGAAATTGCTCGTGTTTGATTTTTTGTGGGCTATCGATCATTTTTAGTGACTACAATTGTGGATTGCAATGTAGTTGTCCATTTTTTATGTATATTTCTATCGGCTTTCGTGAACCTTCATTTTCGTTGAGTTAAAGCCACATTTAGGAAAGCACTCATGTTTGAGTTTTTGTGAGCCATTGATCAACTTTCATGACTAAGATTTTGGATTGCATTGTAGTTTTCAATCTTGTATGAGTATTTTCTATCACCTTTCAAAAACCTTCATTTTTTGTTGAGTTATAGCCGCATTTAGGAAACCACTCGAGTTTGAGTTTTCGTGGGTCATCAATCAACTTTGGTGAATATGCTTGTGTATTACACTGTAGTTGTGCATTCTATACGTGTATTTTCTATCGCTTTTCGTGAACCTTCATTTTTTGTTGAGTTATAGCCACATTTAGGAAACCACTTGTGTTTGAGTTTTTGTGGGCCATTGATCAACTTTGGTGACTACGATTGTGAAATGCATTGTAATTGTCCATTATGTACATGCTTTTTCTATGGCCTTTCGCAAACTTTCATTTTTTGTTGAGTTATATCCGCATTTAGGAAACTACTTGAGTTTGAGCTTTCATGGACCATTTAATGAACTTTGGTGACTACGCTTGTTGATTACACTGTAATTGTGCATTCTATACTTGTATTTTCTATTGCCTTTCGCGAACCTTCATTTTTTGTAGAGTTATAGTCACATTTAGAATACCGCTTGTGTTTGAGTTTTCATGGGCCATTGATCAACTTTGGTGACTATGATTGTTGATTACATTGTAGTTGTGCATTCTATACTTTTATTTTCTATTGCCTTTCACAAACCTTCATTTTTTGTTCAGTTATAGTCGCATTTAGGATACCCCTCGTGTTTGAGTGTTCATGGGCCATTGATCATTTTTGGTGACTACAATTGTGGATTGCAATGTAGTTGTCCATTTTTTACACATATTTTTTTATCGCATTTTGTGAATATTCATTTTTTGTTGAGTAACAGCCGCATTTATGAAACCACTCATGTTTGAGTTTTTGTGGGCCATTGAGCAACTTTCATGACTACAATTGTTGATTACGCTATATTTGTTCTTTCTATACTCATATTTTCTATCGCCTTTCGCGAACCTTTAGTTTATGTTGAGTTATAGTCACATTTAGGAAACTGCTTATGTTTGATTTTTTGTGGGCCATCAATAAACTTTGTTGACTACAATTGTGTATTGGACTATAGTTGTGCATTATGTATGCATATTTTTAATTTCCTTTCATGAAACTTTACTTTTTGTCGAGTTATAGTCACATTTAGGAAAATGCTCATGTTTGAGTTTTTGTGGGCCATCGATTAAGTTTGGTGAATAGAAAATTGCATTACACTATAGTTTTGCATTGTATACGCATATTTTCTATTGCCTTTTTTGAACCTTTATTTTTCTTTTAGTTATAGCCAAACTTAGGAAACATCTCGTGTTTAAGTTTTTATGGGCCATCGATCAACTTTGGTGACTAAAATTGTGGATTGCACTATAGTTGTCCATTTTATACACGTATTTTCTCTTGGCTTTTGGGAACCTTCATTTTTGGTTGAGTTATAGCCCCACTTTGGAAACCTCTCGTGTTTGAGTTTTATAGGCCATTGATCAACTTTGGTGACTACGCTTGTGGATTACACTGTAGCTGTGCATTCTATACTCATATTCTCTTTCAACTTTAACAAACCTTCATTTTTTGTTGAGTTAAAGCCGAACTTAGGAAACCGCTCGTATTTGAGTTTTTGTGGGCTATTGATTAACTTTGGTAATGACGATTGTGGATTATACTATATTTGTGCATCCTATATGTGTATTTTCTATCACCTTTTGGGAACCTTCATTTTTTGTTGAGTTATAGCCCCATTTAGGAAACCACTCGAGTTCGAGTTTTCGTGGGCCATCGATCAACTTTGGTGACTACTATTGTGGATTACATTGTAGTTGTGCATTCTATACATGTAATTTCTATCACATTTAACGAACATTTTTCATTCATTTCCCCTCAGCAGAATGGTTTTTTACCTGGAAAGGAAAATCTTAGATTGTATAGTCACTGTCAATGAGAATATCCTTTCACTTGTGGAGTCTAAAACTGAAGGGTTTCTTTTTAAGTTGGATATATCCAAAGCTTATGACCGTGTTGACTAAGAGTTTTTATTTTAAATTCTTAGGGTGTTTGTTTGTAGTAGCAGAGTCATTCAGTTGGTGAATCAATTGGTTACTACAGTCTCCACCTCTATTATTGTGAATGGGTCTCCTTCCAGATTCTTTCAAAATTCAGGGTGAACCCATCTCTCCTATTCTATTTATGAGTATGGCTGAGAGCCTGGCAAGTAATCTTAAAAGTTTGATTGAACAGAGGTCTCTTGCTTGTCTTAGTCCATCTACTAATTTGATTTTTTCTCACCAACAGTTTGTTGATAATACTATGTTGATGGGAAGATTACTGTGAATGAGGCTAAGACTTTGAAAAACTTTGGACGTGTATGAGAAGGCGACTTGGCAGATGGTCAACAGACAAAACGGCTCCATTTTTATCCTCAATACCCCTGAGCATAAACAAGTCAAGATTACAAGAATCATTGGTTGCAGAGTGGAATCCTTACCCACTTCTTGTCTTGGACTACCGCTATGTCTTAAACCTCTAGATTCCTTTTAGTGTTTGCTGGTTGACAAGTTCAAAAAGAAATTGGAAAGATGGAAAGGAGCTCTTATGAGCCAAGCTGGAAAATTTCAACTTCTTAAAGCTTCTCTTCATAATCTCTCAGTTTATGCTTTAAGCCATTTCAAAATCCCTGCTAAATATGCTGAGGCCATTGAAAAGATCCAAAAAATATTCCTTTGGTCTGGTGTGGAGGAAAGAAAGAGGATGCCTCTTATAGGGTGGGATTTGGTTTGCAGTCTGGAAACTTTGGGGGGTTTAGGTCTTAGGAAAATCATAATGATTAATAAGACTCTTCTAGCCAAAGAACTATGAAGATTCTTCTCATCTGTTGGAGAATGGAAAGATATTTTAAGAAGAAAATATATGACCAATTGTGTGTCCCTCAAAGCGTTGCTAGATTCTCCTATTCTACCTCATGGTTCAGCTTGCTAGAATGATATGATTACAGGTAGAAAGATCTTGGAATTGGGGATAGGATGGCATATTAGAAGTGTCATTCAAGCCAGATTATCGGAGGATAGATGGCTTTTTAAGGAGCCCCTCATCTAAATTTAAAGATTCAATAGATGGGTTGAGTTATGCAAAGCAGCTTTTGGGGAGCTTGTCAAAGATTATTGGTATGAAGGAGACTAGGTGGATTTGTGTGTGGTTAGTCAGGAGTTGGCTCAACTTCAATCTTCCTTAAGGGTTGTTAGTTTGGGACAGATTCAGCTGGATGATAATCTTGTCTGGATGGACAACCCTTTGGGTAACTACTCTGTTTCATCGGCTGTCTCTATGTCCTTTCTCAAGCTCCCCTTCCCTTCTGGTCTAAAGCGTAGAT
This sequence comes from Sequoia sempervirens, assembly GCA_007258455.2. Taxonomy (NCBI): domain Eukaryota; kingdom Viridiplantae; phylum Streptophyta; class Pinopsida; order Cupressales; family Cupressaceae; genus Sequoia; species Sequoia sempervirens. The sequence continues at coordinate 204,866 of VDFB02000014.1, read as the reverse complement.
TAAACACTTGACTCTTAAAGTCAACATCTTCTTCTTGATTCTGCTTCAAAATAAGGTGCTTATGTTGGATAATCTTTTTAAACGAGGATTTCAATTCCCCAACAAATGTTACCTTTGCAAGTGCGAGGTGGAGTCAGCTAACCACTTGTTACTCCACTGCCTATTTGTTTCTATAATCTGGGGAAAATTATTAGCACTTTGGAATATCTTTGGGGTGTTTCCCTTGTCCATTGAAGATTTCTTTTCACAATGGAAAGCTCCATCTCAAAATCCCTTCATTCAAAGGTTATGGGATTTTATTTTCCCTTTTGTTGTTTGGGGAGTGTGGAAAAAACGTAATAACAGACTTTTCATAGATAAGCAGATGTTGGAGACTAATGTTTTTGAAAAAAAAATTAGGCTTATAAAAGAAAACTTCAATGTTATTCCTCGAAAAGCTTTTAACTTTGAAGTTGTGGTGTGTACTCCCTATGATTTAAAAATAGAAAATGATTGGAATATTAAAATAGATGTTTCTATGGCATCCAAGCCAGCTAAGAAAAGCGAAGAGGGTGTGTGTTGGACCTTTCCTCCAAATGGCTGGTCTAAGGCCAACTTTAATGTTACTGCGAAGGGCAATCTGGGGATGGTCGAAAGTGGAGGTGTGTTAAGGGAATCAAATGGTAACTTTATGGCAGTTGTGGCCATTTCCCTAGGTTATCAAACAAACCATGTGGCAAAGGCTATAGGAGTTTTTCGAGTTTTAAAGTTAGCTCATAATTTGAATATAAAATACTTATGGCTTGAGGGGGACTCTAAAAACATCATTGAGTGTCTCCTAGGTAGGACTCCCTGGTCTATAAAGAATTGGATTATGATTGTGGATTACACTATAGTTGTGCATTATTCTATGCGTGTATTTTCTATCGCATTTCATGAACCGCAGGTGTTGAAGATTTTTTTGGGACATCAATCAACTTTGGTGACTACGATTGTGGATTGCACTGTATTTGTCCAGTATGCACACATATTTTCTATCACCTTTTGTAAAACTTGATTTTTTATTGAGTTATAAGCATTTAGGAAACTGTTCAAGTTTGAGTTTTCATGGGCCACCAATCAACTTTGGTGACTACGATTGTGGATTGTACTGTAGTTGTCCATTATGTATGCATATTTTTACTCCTATTTAAGTTTTTGTGGTCCATCGATGAACTTTGGTGACTATGATTGTGGATTGGACTCTTGTTGTCCAATCTGTACAAGTATTTTCTATCGCCTTTCGAAAACCTTTATTTTTCCTTGAGTTATACTACACTTAGGAAACCTATCGTCTTTGTGTTTTCATTGGGCATTGGCCAACACTGGTGACTACGATTGTGGATTACACTATAGTTGTCCATTATGTACATGTATTTTCTATTTCCTTTCACAGACCTTCATTTTTTGTTGACTTATAGCCGCAATAAGGAAAGAACTCGAGCTTGAGTTTTCATGGGCCATCAATCAACTTTGGTGTTTACAATTATGAATTGCACTGTAGTTGTCCATTTTATAATTGTATTTTCTATCACCTTTTGTGAACCTTCATTTTTTGTTGAGTTATAGCTGCATTTAGGTAACCGCTCGTATTTGAGTTTTCGTGGCTCATCGATAAACTTTGGTGACTAAAATTGTGGATTACACTATAGTTGTTCATTCTATACACATATTTTCTATCACCTTACAATAACCTTCATTTTTTGTGGAGTTATAGCCGTAATTAGGAAACCACTAATTTTGAAATTTTTGTGGTCCATCAATTAACTTTGGTCACTACGATTGTTTATTGTACTATAGTTGTGCATTTTGTACGTATACTTTTAATTGCCTTTGCCGAACCTTCGTTTTTTGTTGAGTTATAGCCGCATTTAGGAAACCGATTGTGTTTGAGTTTTCTTGGGCCATAAATCAACTTTGCTGACTATGACTGTGGATTGCATTGTAGTCCATTTTGTACACGTATTTTCTATCACCTTTCGCGAAAATTCATTTTTGGTTGACTTATAGCTGCATTTAGGAAACCGCTTGTGTTTGAGTTTTTGTGGGCCATCAATCAACTTGGGTGACTATACTTTTGGATTACATTGTAGTTGTGCATCATATACGCATATTTTCTATTGCCTTTTGTGAACCTTCATTTTAGTTTTTGTAGGCCACCAATCAACTTTGGTGACTATGATTGTGGATTGTACTTTATTTGTGCATTTTGCACGCATATTTCTAATCGTCTTTTACGAACCTTCATTTTCTATTTAGTTATATCTAGAATTAGGAAAACACTCGTGTTTGAGTTTTCATTGGCCATCGAACAACTTTGGTGACTACAATTGTGGATTGCACTGTAATTGTCCATTTTGTATGCGTATTTTCTATCGCCTTTTGTGAACCTTGATTTTTTGTTGACTTATAGCCGTATTTATCAAACTGCTTGAGTTTGAGTTTTCATAAGCCATCGATGAACTTTAGTGACTACGATTGTGGATTGTATAGTAGTTGTGCATTCTGTACACATCGCTGCAGTTAGGAAACCTTCATTTTTTGTTGAGTTATAGCTACAGTTAGGAAACCACACGTGTTTGAGTTTTCGTGGGCCCTTGATCAACTATGATGACTACGATTGTAGATTCTACTATAGTTGTGCATTCTATATGCATATTTTTAATTGCATTTCATTAAACTTAAGTTTTTCTTCATTTATATGCGCATTTCGGAAAATGCTAGTATTTGAATTTTCCTGGGCCATCAATCACATTTTGTGAATACGATTGTGGATTACACTATAGTTGTGCATTTTATGCATATATTTTCTATCGCTTTTTGCGAACATTCATTTTTTGTTGAGTTATAGCTGCACTTAGGAAACCGCTCGTGTTTGAGTTTTCGTGGGCCATTGATCAACTTTGGTGACTACGATTGTGGATTGCACTGTATTTTTCCATTATTTACTTGTATTTTCTATCACCTTTTGTGACCCTTCATTTTTCGTTGAGTTATAGCCGCACTTAGGAGATCGCTTGTATTTGAGTTTTCGTTGGCCATCGGTCAACTTTGGTGACTACGATTGTGGATTGCACTGTAGTTGTCCATTATGTCCGCGTATTGTCTATCACCTTTTGCAAACCTTCATTTCTTGTTGAGTTATAGACTTATTTAGGAAACCGCTTGTGTTTGAGTTTTTGTGGGCCATCGATCAAGTTTGGTGAGTACGATAGTGGATTCCATTTTAGTTGTGCACTCTATACATGTATTTTTTATCGCCTTTCACGAACATTCCTTTTTAGTTGAGCTATAGCTGCATTTAAAAAACTACTCATGTTTAAGTTTTTGTAGGCTATCAATCAACTTTGGTGACTACGTTTGTGGATTGTACTGTAGTTGTGAATTTTGAACACAGATTTTTAATCACCTTTCACGAACTTTCATCTTTTGTTGAGTTATAGCAGCATTTAGGAAAACGCTTATGTTTCAGTTTTCGTGGGCCATCCATCAACTTTGGTGATTACGATTCTGGATTGTACTATAGAGAAGCATTATGTACACATATAATCCAGAACTATAGTGTAAACCAAAACTCAAACACAAGCTTTTTTTTTAATGCAGCGATAACTAAACAAAATATGGTTCGTGAAAGGCGATTAAGAGTATGCATACAGAATGCACAGCTAGAATACAATCCACTATTGTGAGCACCAAAGTTGATTGATGGTTGCACTTATGAAACCGCTCGTGTTTGAGTTTTCATGGGGCATTGGTCAACTTTGGTGGCTATGATTGTGGATTGCATTGTAGTTCTCCATTATGTATGCATATTTTCTATTGCCTTTCGCGGACCTTCATTTTTGGTTGAGTTATAGCCGCATTTAGGAAACCGCTCGAGTTTAAGTTTTGTTGGGCCGTGGATCAACTTTGGTGACTACGCATATGGATTACACTGTAGTTATGCATTCTATACACGTATTTTCTATCGCCTTTCGTGAATCTTCATTTTTTGTTGAGTTATCGCGACATTTAGGAAACTGCTCATGTTTGAGATTTTGTGGGCTATTGATCAACTTTGGTGACTACGATTCTCGATTGTACTATAGCTGTACATTTTGTATACATATTTTTCATTACCTTTTCACAAACCTTCATTTTTAGTTTTTGTTGAGTTATAGCTGCAGTTAGGAAACCGCTCATGTTTGTCCATTCTGTACTTGTATTTTCTATCGCCTTTCATGAACCTTATTTTTTGTTGAGTTATAGCCACATATAGGAAACCGCTCAAGTTTGACATTTTATGGGCCATAGATCAAATTTGGTGACTACGATTATGGATTGTATTGTAGTTGTGCGTTCTATATATTTTTCATTGCCTTTCAAGAACCTTCATTTTTTGTTGGGTTATAACCGGATTTAGGAAACCCCTCCTATTTGTGTTTTTGTGGGCCATTGATCAACTTTGGTGACTACAATTGTGGATTGCACTTTAGTTGTGCATTATGAACGCTAATTTTCTAATGCCTTTCGTGAACTTTCATTTTTCATTGAGTTATAACAATATTTAGGAAACTAGTCGTGTTTGAGTTTTCATGGGCTATCGATCAACTTTGGTGACTACGATTTATGGATGACACTATAGTTGTCCATTCTATACGCGTATTTTCTATCACTTTTTCCGAACCTTCATTTTCTTCATTTTGCTCGAGTTTGAAATTTCGTAGGACATCGATCGACTTTGGTTACAACAATTGTAGTTTTGCATTTTGTACACATAGTTTTAATCTCTTTTCACAAACTTTCATTTTTTGTTGAGTTATAGCCATATTTAGGAAACCGCTCGTATTTGAGTTTTCGTCGGCCATAGGTCAAATTTGGTGACTATGATTGTGGATTACACTATAGTTGTCCAATCTATATGTGTATTTTGTATCGCATTTCATGAACCTTCATTTTTCATTGAGATATAGCCGCATTTAGGAAATTGCTCATTATTGAGTTTTTATTGGCCATCAATTAACTTTGCTGACTACGATTGTGGATTACACAATAGTTGTCCATTCTATAGATGTTTTTCCTATCACCATTCATGAGCCTTCATTTTTTGTTGAGTTATAGCCGCATTTAGGAAACCGCTCCTACTTGAGTTTTTGTGGACCATCAATCAACTTTGGTGAATACAATTGTGGATTGTACTATAGTTGTGCATTTTTTATGCATATTTTTAATCTCCTTTGACAAACCTTCATTTTTTTTTGAGTTATACGCGCATTTGGGAAAACGCTCATGTTTATATTTTCGTGGGGCATTGATCAACTTTGGTGACTACAATTGTGGATTACACTGTAGTTGTGCATTCTATATGCGTATTTTCTATCACCTTTTGCAAACCTTCATTTTTAGTTGAGTTATAGCCGCACTTAGGAAACAACTCGTGTTTGAATTTTTGTTGGGCCATCGATCAACTTTGGTGTCTAGAATTGTGGATTGTACTATAGTTGTCCATTCTGTATGCATATTTTTAATCGCTTTTCAAAAACCTACTTTTTTGTTTAGTTATAGCCGTATTTAGGAAATCGCTTGTATTTACGTTTTCGTTGGCCATCAATGAACTTTGGTGACTATGATTGTCGATTGGACTATTGTTGTCTAATCTATACGAGTTTTCTCTATTGCCTGTCACGAACCTTCATTTTTCGTTGAGTTATAGCCGTATTTAGGAAATCGCTCTTGTTTCAGTTTTCGTGGAACATCAATCAACTTTTGTGACTACAATCGTGGATTGCACTATAGTTGTCCATTTTGTACACGTATTTTCTTTTGCCTTTTGTGAACCTTCATTTTTTGTTGAGTGATAGCCCCATTTAGGAAACTGCTCATGTTTGAGTTTTCGTGGGTCATCTATCAACTTTGGTGATTATGCTTGTGGATTACACTGTAGTTGTGCATTCTATATGCGTATTTTATATTTGCTTTCGCAAAACTTTATTTTTCTTTATTTATAGCTGCATTTAGCAAACCGCTCATATTTGAGTCTTTTTGGGGCATCGATCAACTTTAGTGACTAGGATTGTGGATTGTACTTGAGTTGTGCATTATGTATGCATATTTTTAATTGCATTTCATGAACCTTCATTTTTTGTTTAGTTATAGCTATATATAGGAAAACGTTCGTGTTTGAGTTTTCGTGGGCCATGGATCAACTTTAGTGCCCACAATTGTGGTTTGTACTATAGTTGTGCACTCTATAAGCGCATTTTCTATCACCTTTCACAAACCTTCATGCTTCATTGAGTTATAGTTGTAGTTAGGAAACCACTTGTGTTTGAGTTTTTGAGGGCCATCGATCAACTTTGGTGACTACGCTTGTGGATTACACTATAGTTGTGTATTCTACGCGTATTTTCTATCGACTTTTGTGAACCTTCATTTCTTATTGAGTTATAGATGCACTTAGGAAATCTCTCTTGTTTGAGTTTTCTTGGGCCATCAAATAACTTTGGTGACTACGATTGTGGATTGCACTATAGTTGTCCATTCTGTACGTGTATTTTCTAGCGCCTTTCGCGAACCCTAATTTTTTGCTAAGTTATACCACATTTAGGAACCTACTCTAGTTTGAGTTTTCATGGGCAATCAATCAACTTTGTCGACTATGCTTGTGGATTACACCATAGTTCTCCATTTTTTCCCTATATTTCCTATTGGATTTCGTGAACCTTCATAAACCAGATTAAGGAAATCACTCATGTTTGAGTATTCATGGGCCATCGATACACTTTTGTGACTACGCTTGTGGATTACAATGTATTTGTGCATTTTATACACATACTTTCTATCATGGTTTGCCAAACTTAATTTTTTGTTATGTTATAGCCGCATTTAGGAAACTACTCGTGTTTGAGATTTCGAAGTCCATCGATCAACTTTGATGACTACGATTGTGGATTGCAATGTAGATGTGCATTCTATACGTGTATTTTCTATCGGCTTTCGCGAACCTTCACTTTTTTATCAGTTATAGCCACAATTAGGAAAAAGCTCGTGTTTTAGTTTTCGTGGGCCATTTATCATCTTTGGTGACTATGATTGTGGATTAGATTGTAGTTGTCTATTATGAATGCTAATTTTCTATTGCATTTCGAGAACTTTCATTTTTCGTTGAGTTATAGCCGCAGTTAGGAAACTACTCGTGCTTGAATTTTTGTGGGCCATCGATCAACTTTGGTGATTACAAGACCGCTCGAGTTTTAGTTTTCTTGGGCCATCGATAAACTTTGGTGACTATGCTTGTGGATTACACTGTAGTTGTTCATTCTATATGTGTATTTTCTATTGCCTTCCACAAACCTTCATTTTTTTTGAGTTATAGCCGCATTTGGGGAACCGCTCATGTTTGAGTTTTTTTGGGCTATCGACCAACTCCGATGAATACGATTGTGGATTGTCTTGTAGTTGTGCATTTCATACGCATATTTCTAATCCACTTTCACAAACCTTCTTTTTTTGTTGACTTGTAGCCGGATTTAGTATAACACTTGTATTTGAGTTTTTGTGGGCCACTGATCAACTTTGGTGACTACGATTGTTGATTGCACTGTAGTTGTCCAATCTGTACACATATTTTTTATCGCCTTTCAAGAACCCTCATTTGTCGTTGAGTTATCACCGCATTTAGAAAATCGCTCATGTTTAAGTTTTCATGGGCATCGATAAAATTTGCTGACTACGATTGTGTATTGCACTATAGTTGTCCATTTTGTACATGTATTTTCTATCGCCTTTTGCGAACTTTCATTTTTTATTGAGTTATAGTCGCATTTAGGAAACCGCTCGAGTTTGAGTTTTCGTAGAACATCAATCGACTTTGGTAACTACGCTTGTGGATTATACTATAGTTGTGCATTCTATACGTGTATATTCTATCGGCTTTTGTGAACCTTCATTTTTAATTGATTTATAGCCGCACTTAGAAAATCGCTCGTGTTTGAGTTTTCGTGGGATATCGATAAACTTTGGTGACTACAATTATGAATTGCACTGTAGTTCTCCATTTTATACATGTATGTTCTATTGCCTTTCGAGAACCTTCATTTTTTGCTGAGTTATAGCCTCATTTAGGAAATTGATTGAGTTTGAGTATTCGTGGGCCATTGATCAACTTTGGTGACTACGATTTTGGATGGCACTATACTTGTCCATTCTATACGCGTATTTTCTATCACCTTTTGCGAACCTTAATTTTTTATTGAGTTATAGCCACACTTAGGAAATTGCTCGTGTTTTAGTTTTCTTTGGCCATCGATCAACTTTAGTGACTACGATTACGGATTGCACCATAGTTGTCCATTATGTACCCGTATTTTCTATCTCCTTTTGCGAACCTTCACTTCTTGTTTAATTATAGCCGCACTAAGGAAACTACTTGAGTTTGAGTTTACGTGGGCCATCGATCAACTTTGGTGACTACGCTTGTTGATTACACAGTAGTGTTGCATTCTATATGAATATTTTCCATCGACTTTCGTGAACTTTCATTTTTTCTTTTGTGGGCCATAAATCAACTTTGGTGACTATGATAGTGGATTGTACTATAGTTGTGCATTCTGTACACATATTTTTAATCGCTTATCACAAACCTTCATTTTTTTTTGAGTTATAGCCACATTTAGGAAAGCGCTCATGTTTGAGTTTTCCTGGGCCATCAATCAACTTTGGTGACTACGATTGTGGATTACACTGTAGTTGTGCATTTTATATGTGTATTTTCTATCACCTTTCGCAAACCTTCATTTTTCGTTGAGTTATAGCCGCACTTAGGAAACCTTCATTTTTCATTGAGTTATAGCTGCATTTAGGAAACCACTTGAGTTTGAGTTTTCATGGGCCATTAATCAACTTTTGTGAACTTAATCAACTGTAATTGTCCAATCAAATTTCATGAACCTTCATATTTTTTTTAGTTATAGCCACATTTAGGAAACTGCTCATGTTTGAGTTTTCGTTGGCCATTGTTGAACTTTTGTTAGTACAATTGTGGATTGCACTATAGTTGTCCATTCTTTATGCATACTTTATATCGCCTTTCGCGAACCTTCGTTTTTTGTTGAGTTATAGTCGTATTTAGGAAACCGCTCATCTTTGAGTTTTTGTGGGCCATGGATCAACTTTGGTGACTACGATTGTGGATTGCACAATAAATTTCCATTCTGTGCATATATTTTCTATCGCCTTTTGCGAAGCTTCATTTGTTGTTGAGATATAGCCGTATTTATGAAAACACTCGTGTCTGAGTTTTCGTGGGCCATCTATCAACTTTTGTAACTATGATTGTGGGTTACACTATAGTTGTGCATTGTATACGTGCATTTTCTAATGACTTTCGCAATCCTTCATTTGTCGTTGAGTTATAACTTTACTTAGGAAACACTCGTGTTTGAATTTTCTTGGGCCATTGATCAAATTTGGTGAATACGATTGTGGATTACACTGTAGTTGTGCATTATATACACGTATTTTCTATCGCCTTTCGTGATTTTTCATTTTTCGTTGAGTTATAGATGTAGTTAGAATACCGCTTGTGTTTGAGTTTTCGTCGGCCATTGAACAACTTTGGTGACTACAATTGTGCATTGCATTGGAATTTCCCATTCTATACGCATATTTTCTATTGCCTTTTGTGAACTTTCATTTTTTGTTGAGTTATAGCCGAATTTAGCAAACCGCTCGAGTTTGAGTTTTCATGGGCCATCGATCAACTTTGGTGTCTACGATTGTGGATTGTATAGTAGTTGTGCATTTTGTAAGCACATTTTTAATCAGCTTTCAAGAACCTTCAATGTTTGTTCAATTATAGTTGCATTTAGGAAAACCCTCGTGTTTGAGTTTTCGTGGGCCATCGATGAACTTTGGTGACTATGATTATGGCTTACACTTTAGTTTTGAATTCTATACTTGTTTTTTCTAGTACCTTTCATGAACTTTCATTTTATGTTTAGTTATAGTTGTACTTAGGATACCGGTCGTGTTTGAGTTTTCGTGGGCCATCAATCAAATTTGCTGACTACGATTGTGTATTACACTGTAGTTGCATCTATACGCGTATTTTCTATCGCCTTTCGCAAACCTTCATTTTTCGGTTAGTCACTTAGGAAACTGCACGTGTTTGAGTTTTCGTGGGCCATCGATCAACTATGGTGACTACGATTGTGGATTGGAGTGTTGTAGTCCATTCTCTACGTGTATTTTCTATCGCCTTTCACAAAACTTTAGTTTTTGATGAATTATAGCCTCATTTGGGAAACCGCTCGAGTTTGAGTTTTCATGGGCCATCAATGAACTTTGCTAACGAAGCTTGCGGATTACACTGTAGTTGTGCATTCTATATGCGTATTTTCTCACCTTTTGCGAACCTTCATTTTTTGTTGAGTTATAGCCACATTTTGGAAACCACTCATGCTTGAGTTTTTGTGGGCCATTGACCAACTTTGTCTACTATGATTGTGGATTGTACTATAGTTGTGCATTCTGTATGCATATTTTTAATCGCATTTCATGAAACTTCATTTTTTCTTGAGTTATAGCTGTATTTAAGAAAATGCTATTATTTGAGTTTTCCTGGGCCATCGATGAAATTTGGTGACTACGATTGTGGATTACACTGTAGTTGTGCATTCAACACACGTATTTTTAATCGCTTTTCGTGAAACTTCAGTTTTTTTTGAGTTATAGCTGCACTTAGGAAACTACTTGTGTTTGACTTTTTGTGGGCCATCAATCAACTTTGGTGACTATGCTTGTGGGGTACACTGTAATTACGCATTCTATACGCATATTTTTTATTGCCTTTCGGGAAGCTCCATTTTTCATTGAGTTATTGTTGCACTTAGGAAACCACTCGTGTTTGAGATTTCGTAGGCAATCGATAAACTTTGCTGACTACAATTGTGGACTGCACTATAGTTGTCCATTATGTACGTGTATTTTTTATCCCCTTTCACGAACCTTCATTTTTGTTCAGTTATAGCTGAATTTAGGAAACCGCTCGACTTCGAGTTTTCATGGGCCATCAATCAACTTTGGTGACTATGATTGTGGATCTAGTCAAAATGACATTCTCTAAAAAACCCATTTCTCGGATTTTTCATAAAAAGATTTAATAAATTTGCCTATGTTACTTCTACTGTTTGTACTTTTCAAAAAAAATTATCTTTTTCATGTACAACTTATTTTTCAAAAAATGAATGATCTGAATCTTTTCACTGTACGAGCATCTATAAAACTCATATTTTCGATTTTCCCCAAAAAAATGTTATCTAGATTCTATTTTACAGGGGTTCTTGCATGTTGGTGAAAAATTAGTTTTTCTTAAAAATGACGATCTAGGTCTACTCGAATCGTCATTCTCTAGAAAACCCTTTTTCAGATTTTTTCATAAAAAGATTGAAAAAAATTGCCTCTATTACCTCTACTGTTTCTACTTTTCAAAAAAATCTATCTTGTAAAAGAACAAATAATTTCAAAAAATAAACAATTTGGGTCTCTTTAGAATACAAGCACCTATAAAACCCATATTTCGATATCCCTATAAAATGATTGGTTCGTAGATTTTATTTGTTCTTGAAAAATCTATCTTTTTCAAGAACAAATAATTTCAAAAAACAAACAATCTAGGTCTCTTTAGCATACAAGCACCTATAAAACCCATATTGCTTCTACTTTTCAAAAAAATCTATCTTTCTCAAAAACAACTTATTTTTTCAAAAAACGGATGATCTGAATCTTTTCAGCATTTCAGCACCTATAAAACCCATATTTTCAATTTTCCAAAAAATATTTATTTTGTAGATTCTATTTTTGAGAGGTTCTTGCATGTTGGTGAAAAATTAGTTTTTTGAAAAAGGATGATCTGGGTCTACTAGGAACGACATTCTCTACAAAACCCATTTCTAAGATTTTTCATAAATAGATTCAAAAAAATTTGCCTCTATCACCTATAATACTACTTTTCAAAAAAATCTATCTTTTTCAACGTCTTATTTATTCAAAAAACGGATGATCGAGGTTATTAAGCACATGAGCACCTATAAAATCCATATTTTATATTTTCCCAAAATAAATTATTTTGTAGATTCTATTTTTGAGGGGTTCTTCCATGTTGGGTCTATACAAAACGACATTTTCTACAAAATCCATTTTTCATATTTTTCATAAAAAGATTAAAAATATGCGTACATAATGCACAAATAAAGTACTATCCACAATAGTAATCACAAAAGTTTATTGATGGCCTACAAAATCTCAAACATGAGCGGTATGTTAATTGGGGCTATAAGTCAACAAAAAATAAAGGTTCATAAAAGGCAATAGAAAATACATGTACATATTGGACAACTAAAGTGCAAACCACAATCGTAGTCGCCAAAGTTGATTGATGGCCCATGAAAACTCAAACATGAGTGGTTTCCTAAGTACGGTAAAAACTCAACGAAAAATGAAGGTTAATGAAAGGTGAGAGAAAATACGCATATAGAATGCAAAACTATAGTGTAATCCACAATCGTAGTCACCAAAGTTGATCGATGGCCCAAGAAAACTCAAACACGAGAATTTTCTTATATGCGGTTATAACTCAACAAAAAATAAAGGTTCGTGAAAGGTGATTATAAATATGCGTATAGAGTGCACAACTTCAGTACAATCCACAATCATAGTCAAAGTTGATCAATGGCCCATGAAAACTCAAATATGAGAAGTTTCCTAAATGCACCTATAATTCAACTACGCGTATATCATGCACAACTATAGTGTAATATACGTATAGAATGCACAACTACAGTGTAATCCACAAGCGTAATCACTGAAGTTGATCGATGTCCTACGAAAGTTCAAATACGAACGGTTTCCTAAATACGACTATAACTCAAAAAGAAATGAATGTGAAAAGCAATTAAAAATATGTGTATAGAATGTAAAACTGCAGTACAATCCACAATCATAGTCACCAAAGTTGATTGATGGCCCATGAAAACACAAACTCAAGCGGTTTCCTAAATGCAGCTATAACTCAACATAAACTGAAGCTCCACGAAAGGTGATATAAAATACGCTTACAGAATGGATAACTACAGTCCAATCCACAATCGTAGTCACCAAAGGTGATCGATGGTTCACGAAAACTCCAACACGAGCAATTTCCTAAGTGTAGGTATAACTTCAGAAAAATGAAGGTTCGCAAAAGGTGAAAGAAAATACGCGTACATAATGCACAGGTAGAGTGTAATCCTTTATCGTAGTCACCAAAGTTGATCGATTGTCCATGAAAACTCGAACACGAGCGATTTCCTAAATACGACTATAACTCGACAAAAAATGAAGGTTCGTGAAAGGAGATTAAAAATATGTGTACAGAATGCACAACTACACTACAATCCACAATCGTAGTCACCAAAGTTGATTGATGGCCCACAAAAACTCCAACATGAGCGGTTTCCTAAGTGGCTATAACTCAACAAAAAATGAGGGTGCACGAAAGGCGATAGAAAATATGTGTATCGAATGGACAACTACAATGGAATCCACAATCATAGTCACGAAAGTTGATCAATGGCCCACGAAAACTCAAAAGCGAGCGGTTTCCTAAATGCGGCTATAACTCATTGTAAAATGAAGGTTTGTGAAAGGCGATAGAAAATATCTACACAGATTGGAAAACTAAATTGCAATCCACAATCGTAGTCACCAAAGTTGATCGTTGGGTGACGAAAATTAAAAAACGAGCGGTTTCCTAAATGTAGCTATAACTCAACAAAAAATGAAGGTTTATGAAAGGCAATAGGAAATAGGTGTACAAAATGGAGAACTAAAGTGCAATCCACAATCTTAGTCAACAAAGTTGATCGCTGGGCGACGAAAATTAAAAAAAGAGCAGTTTCCTAAGTATGACCATAACTCAACAAAATATGAAGGTTCGCAAAAGGCGATAGAAAATACGTATGTAGAATGCACAACTATAGTGTAATCCACAATCTTAGTTACCAAAGCTGATTGATGGCCTATGAAAAATCAAATACGAGTTGTTTCATAAATGCGGCTATAACTCAACAAAAAATGAAGGTTCACGAAAGGCAATAGAAAATATGCGTACAAAATGGACAACTCTAGCACAATGCACAATCATAGTCGCCAAAGTTGATAGATGGCCCACGAAAACCCAAACACAACCAGTTTCCTCAATGTGGATATAACTCAACAAAAAATGAAGGTTCATGAAAGGCTATTAAAAATATGCGTAAAAAATCCACAACTATAGTACAATCCACAATCGTAGTCACCAAAGTTTAATAATGGCCCAAAAAACCTCAAACACGAGCGGTTTCCTAAATGCAGCTATAACTCAAAAAAAAATGAAGGTTCACGAAAGGCGATTAACAATATTTCTACAAAATGCACAACTATAGTACAATCCACAATCGTAGTCACCAAAGTTGATTGATGGCCCATGAAAACCCAAACATGAGCGATTTCCTAAGTGCGGCTAAACTCCTCGAAAAATGAACGTTCATTAAAGTCGATTGAAAATTAGCGTTCATAATTTACAAATACAGTGCAATCCACAATCATAGACACCAAGGTTGATCAATGGCCCACAAAAACTCAAACATGAGTGGTTTCCTAAGTGCAGCTATAACTCAACAAAAAATGAAGGTTCGCGAAAGGCGATACAAAATAAGTGTATATAATAGACAACTATAGTGCAATACACAATCATAGTCACTAAAGTTGATCGATGGCCCTCAAAAACTCAAACACGAGCATTTCCTAAATGTAGGGGTCAAACCACAATAGTGGTTTACAAATTTTATGAAGAAGGAAATTTCATGTTTTTCCTTTTCCCCAAACTCAATGGGTTCAGTCGAACTCAATGGTTCTACCGAATCTCATTATATGTTCGACTGAATCCCCAAACCCTAAAAAAAAAAATCTTATTTAAAGGGGTTCGGTCGAACATGGGTTCAACCAAACCCCCTTAAATAAGACATTAAAAAAAAACATTGTCATTTTCGACTATCATTTTCGCTTTTTACCAGTTGCTTTCCCTGTGCTTGTGCATGCCGCGAACTGAGACTGTGATCTGGAAACGCTGAACAAACTGACTACATCTCTCTAGCGAACACAAACTCAACTTCATCTCTCCAAAGTTCATCAACCCGACTTGCATATCAAGCACCAGGAATGTGAAATTTGAATTTTGTAAAGTTCAAAATGCATTTGTTTGTTAAATTTTGAAACCCTAAATGTGAAATTTTTCAAATTTGTTGAATTGAAACTGCATTTGTTTGAAAGTTTCTAAAGCGTTTTCAAGATACACTATTTCTATGATACATTTCTACTCTGTCAAAAAATTAACATGCCCTCTCTATGCTTCCACATTTTGCATACATTTTTACCAGGGCACCTCCAATTTATTTGAGACATTATATCAAACAGTTCATGGTAATTTTTGATGGAGTATGATAGAAATAGTGTTTCCATTATATGCACCCTATATGAAACAATTCATTAACAAATTTATTTGAGGCATTATATCAAACATTTCGTGGTAATTTTTTACGGAGTATGATAGAAATAGTGTTTCCATTGTATGCACCCTATATTAAACAGTTCATTGACAAATTTATTTCAGGCATTATAAGAAAAACACTATTTCTATCATACTCCGTCAAAAACACTATTGGAAATTTATTTGAAGCATTATATCAAACAATTATTTAACAAATTTATTTGAGAAATTATATCAAACAGTTCATGATATAGTTTCTAGGGTGCATACAATGGAAACTTGGATAAAATTCCTCATATTTTTCCTTTGAGTCTTATGACATTACTCCAAAAATGGTTGGTGAACTAAATGTATGAATCGAAGAATAAATTTAGAGGAAAGAAACTAGATTGTTTGAATGAAATGTATAATAAAATAGTTCTATTAGGATTTAGAAGGAATGAAGGTATTATTAAATTTTCTAGTATTAGGAAAATATAAAAATATGTCCAATTTACTATATATATATTTAAAACTATTCTTCATGTATCCATGTTAAAACTATTAAAAATTAAATTACATAAATCAATTTTAAATTTGTACAAAGAAATAATTGACTTTGACTAAGAGCGAATATTTAAAATATAGCTATCCTCTTTGCAAAATCCAATTTGATTTGAGATATTTATGAACAAAAATATGGATGAGCATGAGGTAAGTAAGAAAGAATAACCTTAATTTATATCTTCCCTCATCAAATAATTTCATGTTTAAAGAGTTTCTTAAGGCATATCCAATTATGAAAAACTATTATATACTTGAACATATAACTATATTAAAGTATATCATGAATAAATTGAAAGGATAAAGAGTAAATCACTAAAAACACATACATAAATCATAGAAGTAAATTGATTAATATATGGAGATTCAAGTGGTTGGATAATTTTTTCCAAGGAGTGGAAGAGATTAAGAAGGAACCATCAAATAAATATAATATTTTAAATACTTTAAAAGAAAAATACATTTCTCCCTCATCTAAATTGAATATTCCTTCTAAGATGATAATAATTGTAAAAGAAGAAAATAGTCATTATGAAGATCAAGTACCATTGATAAGTTTTAAGAGATCAAATAAAATATTCAGTTCAACAAAAGAAAAAAGAGAAAATAGTTAATGCTAAAGAAACAACTACAACCAAGCTACTATGTTATAAATTCTCCTCTTATGTAGTCTTTATTTCCCTATAAATTGTGGTCTCCTTGTACAAATTAGCTATTGATCATCATAGTGAAACAAATTTAACATTTTGAAATGGTTAAACATTATTATTATTTTTATTTGTATAAGTATAATTATTATGGGTTCATTTATCCTCTCCTACTCTTCCTAATAAGGTTCTATTTTACAAGCTCCTCATATAAATGTTAGTGTTCTAACTTCTAAAAATTGAATAGTGTCAACTTAATTTCATTAGACAATGCTCCCCTAGTATTAATGGGGCCAACTTTTTTATCTATCAAACTCGGCTATGTTTACATTGAATAAGAATTTGATACCTTTATCATACTTGAACTAAGATATCTTGGCTCTAATTTTAGTCATTTTATCTAAAAATTATTGCTGACATATCCATTCATGTTTAGTTTTAATCATTTATTATTGCAATTAATTATTATAAGGAGATTCTTGAAGCTTCTATTCCATCCCCACCATTTTTATTCTAAATATTTGACATTTTCTTTCAACTTAAAGTCTAAATTTTATCCTTAATGCTATACATATTTTTCTAGGATAACACATATTCATTATATTTCACTAAATGTGTTCAAGCATAGAAGAAAAACCTTCAATATATCTTTAAGATAACTTTGATACCATCAAGATAATCCCACCTTTCATTGCATTAATATCAAAGTTAACGAACCCTTCCTCTTTACATGCTTTTCAATTAGAGTATCCTCTAGTAAAAATAGAAACATTAATAGTGTGGTTATCAAAGAGTGTCTAGGGATGCACACATCACTATTTTTAATAAATTATAAGATTGTAAGAAATGTTTATGGAAGAAATAACTATCTAATAGAGAATATAATGTATTAGTACATATCTAACTATTACATATTTTAAATAAAGCCCCTTTAAAATCTATCTTATTGCCATTTAATGAGTCAACTAGGTTCAAAATTATTTTCATCTTATTCCCCCAAAATTCATCACCTTTACAACAAAACTTGATTTCATCTAATTTATCTTATTTATTCTCAAATCATATTAAAATCACCACCTTAAACTCTAAGAAATATTTGGTAACTTATTTATTTTATCTTCATTTAGAAAGGGGTGTGAAGGGGATTTAGAACCTTTTAAAGTTTCTTTCAAAATAACTAGGAAGATTTTATTCATTGCCTTTCTTGTTGCTTTTAGGATTAGTGTTATGAATTTTGTGCCTTCATTCTTAAAAATTATTATATCAACTCATTTAGCATTTCCATGATCTTTTTATATGGGAAAGGTCAACATACAATGAGGTAGACACTTTCGATTTTTTTTATTCCTTAATTAGTTCTTTCTAGGGAAACTTTTAGTCTTTTCGAACACCTTACAAAAATATGATAAATGTGTGATTATTTTTCTTTCCACTCTATAAATTTTTGATGTGCTGGGATATATAATTGAGATGATTCACTCATAATGTACAATGATAAAAATTTAGTATATATGAAAGAAATATTTTCGAGACATATCAAACTACCATTCTACATAACTCTCACATGGAAATAAGAATATTATTTTATTTTAAATAAAGAAATTGTGTGTACTCTATCTTGAAAATTACTAATTAATTTTAAATTATATACTTATAATTTAAAATAAGAGCATCCTTTTTAACATGGAATAGATAGGTTAATTTTAATGAAATAAAATATGTTTTTATATTAAGAAAAAGTTACAAATATATTGAACTCATACATTGAGAAATTGACTAAGATGTAACTCTGTATGAGAATTAAGATGCTCGAATAACTTATATACCTTCTTTCAATAATTAGCATTAGAAATTAATACTTGGCTCATATTGTATACCCACCTCCCAATGGTCTTGGAATGGATGCATTTAAATGGAGAAGGATTTCAAAAGCCTCATGGTACTCGTGGACCCCTCAAAGGCATGATATATAACACATGAACTTTATTTATGAAATTTGGTCTTGTTGTTGGCTTCTAGTATGAATGTTATCTATAAGGTGGAATTCTTAGTTGAGACTCAATCTTTCATTGTTGGTTTCTAGTGTGATTATACAATATGCTCGCCAAACTGTATTAATTTCTAATGTTAATTATTCAAAGAAGGTTTTGTTTCATAAGAAGTGACCTATGTTCACATATTCCAAGGCATGTTATTATCCACAATGCATGACACTTCTTCACATCTCTACCAAGTTCTAAACAGATACAGATCTGCCATTTCCATGTAGGAGATTGATGATTTAAAAAGAAAATATCATGCCATTTCTTTCTTGAGAAGTCATGTTTGCATTCATGATTTGCAACTTCCATCTTCATCCAAAAAGAAATTTTGTTATCGTTATGTACATGATATTAAAATAAATCAAAACCTTCATTTGAGCATGATTGCCAACACAAAGGTAAATGAGTGGAAACAAAAGAAAGCTCGGTTAATGGCTTTCAGTATGTTGGTGGAAAATCTGCATCTTTTTGAAAGTGGCTTCTTAGCTTATCAGTCTTATGTTTAGTAAGGTTTTGTAATCTCCATTGAGTTATGTATTCAGGTCACGGGTATATCTAGTATGATTTCTTCTTTTGGGTATTTTGGGTGCATAAGAGAATGTGCATATGTACTGATGTATTCAACCAATGTGCTTTTGTAACATTGTAATCAGACAATTGGTCATTTGTACTAGGACCTCACTGGTCTTTTTGATATTTTGTAAAATTTGTTACCCAGAGTGCAATTGGGGGTTTTCTTGCTGGTTCTTCCCCGCCAGTATGTCCGCCTGAACCAGCTATATGTAAAATATTATATATAAATAAAATTATAAGTGGTCTCCCACTTTTTCTTAAAAAAAAAAGTTCTTGTAAATGTCCACATCTTTTTCCTTGACACAGTTGCTATTTCTTAAAAGATTTCTTTTGATTTTTCATAATGTTGGTCAATACTTTACTGTAAATATTCTATAGTCATGCTCTTAAATGTCATATGAATATGTCATAAGAGGGTTTCATCTTATAAATCTATAATAATATTATATGCATTTAGAACATCTTAGACACCTCCCTTGAAGCATTCAACAAATGACAAATAACTACCAACACAAAGTGAGATGCCTCATTTCCTAATATGAGGACAAAATAATAAATCAAAATATTAGGATGCAAGGTTGACCCACCTTTCCCAATACTTGGCTAAGTTTATCATCTATTGAGGAGTGGATCCCAACAACAATTGTGCTTAGTGCTTACAGTTACTAATCCAAGGAATACCTATTCATTTTTTCTTTATTGTACATGCCTAATGACTCCTCATCTCAAGTTAAATTGTGGGAATGGATTTTTATGCCCTCCCTATGACTAAATGGCTACAAGGAGGTGAATATGATATGGTGGAAAAAACCAAGATACAAGTTGGTTTAGTTCTCATAAACTCTCTAAAAAATAATTGAATTCCTACATCCTAACTAGAAATACCATGAGGGGTTTAGATCCCATTTTCGACAAAAAATATTCTTATATTGATCACGAGTTCACTTGGACCAACTAAAGAGATGGTGAACTAAGGGAAACTTAGTTGTATTGATAGATTAAAACTTAGTTATTTCTTTTTGCATTGTCTCCTCTCCACAAAACACCCTTATTTAAGTAGATTCTATTAAACGTATATCACATATCACCTCCCAATTCTTTAAACTTTTCAAACTTCTTATTCCTCATACCTAATAATCTATCCTTCAAGCTCAACACTTCCCACCTCAATCAAATTGATCACCTTGCTTGCCTAATATCCCTTTGGTTGATGTTCCTAGACCTCATCAAAATGGTAAGTGGATACAATTGTGGAATGATGCGATTAAATCTATTGCACTACCTTACTATGATCTTACAATAAGAATATGGCTAGAAAGAGATCTAGAATGGAAAAAAAATATGGATCCAAATAGAAAAAAAAACTTGTTTTGGCTTTAGCACTTACTAATAACTTTTCTACAATTAGTGGTTGCTTCCGGTGAAATTAAACTTAGAAGATTTGAACTTAATTGTGGTAGAGGATCTCAATTAAGAGATAGGCTACATTGGATGAAAGGATATAAGGGATACAAATTAGTTTTTAGTTATCTCAAACATATTTACATTCTCGAGAGTGGATAATATCTATCGTTGATCAACAGACGTAGTTCCATGACAACTCTAATGATATTAAATCCATTTTTCTCCAACATTACAAATAATTTTTAATTGATCTAGTTGAAGGAGATCCACGTCAAGATATAGTGAAAAATTATGGGCATAATAATTATATATTTTTTAACATATATAAAATGTATGGTTCAATTAGTGAGATATTTATAACAAGTTGCATATATGAAGTCAAACTTTATTAGATTTGATTCTTAATAAATAAGTTTTAATGATTCAATTTATAGCTTTATGCAATCTATAAGTTTAAATAGTTTGATGGTATCTAAACTTTTTACATATAAAAATATGATAAATGTCTAATTATTTTGCTTTCCAATCTATAATTTTTTGATGTTCTTGGCTATATAATTGAGATGATCCACTCATATTTTAATGATAAAATTCATCCTCATATGGAAGATTTTATATTATCTTCCATTAAATTCATCCTCTTTATGAGATTCTTATGGAATATTGATATTCTAGTGTGAATTTTTAATTTTAGACATATCTTAACTAGATAAATTTAGGTTCAATGAAGGCAATAGAACTTTTTTTTCACTTACATAATCCTATTTTGAAGTTCATTTAAGTTAACAACTATTAGATTAAATATTTTTATCCCCAATTATTTTCAAATAATTTTATACTAATCTTTGTATTCTTATTCTTTCTTTCATCGTTTCATTTAAAATTTGTACCATTTAAGGATGCTATGTTATAGATTATAGTGTTCTTCCAATTCTTTTTAAATTGTTAATGGTATGAAAATATTATTGATGAGTAGATGAATTATTACAACTATTTTAGATTGTATTCCCTTTATCTAGATATATTATTTACCAAAGTCTCATTGCTCTTTTAGGTGTATTGTATATATATAACATGGAAAATGCAGATCATGTTCCACCTGCGCCAAATTCTTTGTTTGCAAATACTAGTAATGAGATTAAAAAATTAAGAGATTCATTAGCACAGGGTGCAAACCCGGGGATATATAGTGAACCATCATGTTAATATAATATTGCATAGTCTAGAAAAACTAAAAGATGAATTTGAGAGGACTAGTGCATATTCCTTAGATAGAGTGACTGCTATTCTTTCCTGCATGCGGGAAGAAGTACATGGTGACGTTCCCCTTAAACAAATACAGCATAGTGTCACCAAAGAAATGATAAAAACCACTTGTTTTCCATTTTATCAAAATGTGCGTAAGGTTAGGGATACCAGGTCACTAGATGTGTCGATCATGCTATGGCCTCATTGATCTACCCACAATTTCTCGCAGCACATGGTCTATACCCAAACAATGACCAGATTCCATTATATTTTGTTCAGCAGTTGTATGCTGAGGTCCATTTGGACCTCAAAGTTAACTACCTGGACATTCCACCATATGTTGGTCAGGGGTGTGGCAGGATTGTTGATAGGCCCACCTATCATCAAGCAATAGACCACCCCCAGTGTTTAGGGTATTGGTTGGTGAGAGGTCTCCTGCTCTCACCCCAGCTCTAGCCCCCATAGCAGATGAGGTTGTCATTGCTTCCCAAAAGGAAGCAATTGACACTGTAGGTGACATTGCAGCTGCCACCACTAGGATATCTGATGATCGTGTAGGTCAGTATTTGATGTCCAGACATTCCCAATCCATGCCATTTTTAGTATAGTGGACCACCATGGATCCTTTTATAGTGGCCGACATCCCTACTCCTACACAACTTGATGCACTTACAGGAGATATGTCACGCATGACTCTGCATTGTTTGGTTGAGGACCTGGTTGAGGCATATGCCAAGATTGCATCAGACAATGAGATCAGTATAGAGCATGTTAGAGATCATTTGAGACATAGAGGTCGTTGAGTTCCAGGATCCCATCACTCTCAGCCGAGCACTAGTGCACATCAGGATCCACTTACAGTTCATTCGGAAGCTGCACAAACTATGGGTTTTACTGATATGTTGATTGGTTCTGGTTCATCATCGTCGATGCCATCTCACCTTCATAGTCCTCTACATTCATCATTTCTAGCACGACATGGGATAGATCGGATGGATGCAAATGTTGATTCACCGCTTGACCGTTTGGTGGATATGGTGGAGGTGATTGTTTCAGAGGACTTAGGCCATCTGATATCAGATGATATTCATGTATGTGTGCATGTGCATGTTTCAATTTTTTTTTCATTATTTTTAATTTTCTTTTTAACTAGATATTCATGTAAGTTTATATATATATATATATATGTATATATATTGTTATAGGTGGACATACCTCATATCACTCCTAGCCTTGGTCCTGATCGTGTGCAAAATCGATGTGACTCTGTGGATGAATCTGCTGCGAGTGGACATGTGAGTTTTTCATTTTTATATAATCAAATGTGTATATGTACATGCAATATTTATGTATGCATAGGTCTAGATTGATATTTAAAAATACAAGTTCATTTAAAAATAACTTTCATAAAATTTATTTAATATAAATTATATGTATTTAACACATTCTGTACACAATTTTATTTGCAGGGCTCAACACATCCATCAGAGCAGGATTGTTCTCATTCAGATGGCCATTCGACTAGGAGTAGACATTCATATTAGGCCATGCACACTAGATTTTTGATCTTTACCACATACATTTGCTTATACATGATGATCTTTAGTATTTGAGATTTGATGATATCTAACTTACATTTGCTTATTTGATATACATACATTTGCTTATTTGTTGATCTTTAGTATTCGACATTTGATGATCTTTAATTTACATTTTGCTTATATGATATGTACATATATTTTCTTATATGATATATACATACATTTGCCTCTTTGCTTATAATATGTGTTATGTTTATATGTATTGAATCCCTTTACATGTATGTACATGTGTTTGCTTATGGTTTAAACATGTTTACACATAATATATGTATGCATTTTCCTTAAATATTTAATATACATACATGTTTTCTTATTTTATGATCTCTTACAACTTACATTTCCTTATATTCAATATACATTTGATCTCTAGTATAATTTTAGGGAAATCAATGCCACTTTATAATTAAGTTCATTCATGTTGATCACAATAAATATTTTTAAAAAATGACTTAAGCAACATGAATCATTGAGTTGAGAACAAGATATAATCTTTTGACAAGTAACTTGAAATTCAATTCAAATATAATTAAGAAAATTCAATTCAAATTATACCTCTATTATATTGACAAGTAACTTGAAATTCAATTCAAATATAATGAAGAAAATTTAATTCAAATTATACCTCTATTATACATTTTTGACAAGTAACTTGAAATTCAATTCAAATATAATTAAGAAAATTCAATTCAAATTATACCTCTAATATACATTTTTGACACTTTAACAAAATTCTAAAATTACTAGATATGTTGTGCATACCTATGAATTAAATAACAACAAACTCCAGAATGAAATAACTTGTTTGTTTACTACTTGATTCATTTAAACTAGGATCTAGTTATTCCATGTACACTAGAATAATTTTTTTCCCATCCTGGATATGCATATAAATAGAAGCTTATTTTTCATTATTCTGGGTATCAAATTGCAAGATTAATTTTCATTTATATCACTTGGAGCGCAGATTTTGGTAAAGAAGTTTTTGCACATTTATCAAGGAGGCAAATATTGGAGCTCGACAAATTTTCATTTTTATCAATCAAGGAAGAATTTGGAGGATAATTTAACTAAGTTGGTAGAGGACTTGTTTTGAGTCATCTTTAAGTTGAAGAAGAAAATGGGACAACAAAGAAAAAGAAAAAATGTGTCTCAATGAAAATTGTCAAAAGAAGAAGAACATAAGAGGCGTGAACAAAACTTGGAAAATTATCAAAGAAAGAAACAAGGTACATGCTTGTTTCTTCTCTCTCTCACTCTAACGTGTGTGTTTAAAATTGCATGTGCATACACTTTGCATTGGCTTTCTTATTAAAATTAGAAATGTTTAATGTATGACCATTTTTCAACTTACAATACCCCAACTTAAAATGTACTCTTAAATTAAAATATTGTACATTAAATCCTTCCCTACAAACCTTACACTTATCTTTTACCAATACCTTTGTTTAATGTTTTTGTCATCACATGATCATTGTTGAGTATTGCATCTAGACAATTTTTTCTTTACTTTTGTTCATGAAGAAAATGATAGTGTACTTCAATAAATGCTTAGTTCTCCAATGAAACCTTAAATTTTATGTCCCTCACTATGCCACTTTGATTTTCATAATTTTTTCAACCACATTAATTATTTTATGGCTTTGCAAATTCCTATATATTCTAACTTTGCACTTTGAAAGAAACCATTATTTTTTCTTAATTATTCATGAAACTACACCTTCATGTATAATGAAGTAGCATTCTAATGTTGATATTTGGTGATCAATATCCCCTATCCAATCTACATTGCAACATCTAATTAGCTTAATATTTTCTAAACTCCCATTGAATTTAATCTAATGATCAATAGTTCCTTTAAAAAAATATTTTTTAAATATTTTAATAAATGCCCAATTCTAAGCTCTAGAATTATTTGAAAATTAGAACTCAAATTATACTTAAAGCCAATGCAATGTGAGGTTTTCTAGAGATTAACACATGTATACATCAAAACTCAAGCTATATGGTGCCAAGGAATAATTATTTTATTTTCATCACTTCAATGTTCTCAAATTATTTTTATGTTTTATGCTCTAGGGATTCCTCAAGCTGGAGTTGAGCCAAATTTAGATATTGGATCAAACAAATCTGTTGAAGAACACATGGACCTTGAAGTTAGGGAGGAGACCCAAGTTCAAACAATGCTTGTTGGAGAGGGGTCAAGATCGCTTCCTTCTACTGGTATGGATGTGCATATAAAACTAGCACACAAACTTCTCTCACTTATAGCATCATGTTTTATTGAAGTTTGTTTGCTTGCATACATAAACTTCACTTATATAACACCATCTCTCACTTTTGTTTGCAAAATATTTTGTGACATGTAGGAAGGGCTCAACAAGCAGGAAGTGTTCATGCTCAAGTCGACCCAAATCTAGATATTGGATCAAATCAATCCGCTCAAGAATGCATGGTCCTTGAAGATAGGGAGGAGGCACAAGTTCAAACAGTGCATGTTGGAGAGGGATTGGGATCACTTCCTCCTACTAGTATGGATGAGCATATAAAACTAGCTGAGAAAGTGAGGAAACAAATTTCTCATAGAAATTTAGATCATTTACTTGAAATGGATATGGAGAAACTGAAATATTATGCCAACCAGCCTTATAATAAGAGAAAGAGGTCAATGACTAAATCTGTAAATGGAATGATCAATCATCATTTCAATCGTCTTAATACACTTGAAAAAACCCAATTTTTATCATGTTTACTTCTTTGTGATGAGCTCAAAGAGTCATTACAATTGTTGGGTGTACATTCGACATCAAATAAGAAGCAACACATGGGATTACAAAAGGATATTGTTCAAAATGTTAAAAAGTGTTTAGATTCCATTGGGAAAGGATCTCGATCAGTGGATAAGGCCACTACAAGAAGGGTCATGTTGACATCTATTGTATATCAAGATATAGCAAGAAAAAGAAAAATGTCTGTACTTTCAACTGAAATTGGTTATAGTAGAACCACATTGATAAAATATGAGAAAAAGAGAAAGTTTTTCGATGAAAGTTTAGAAGGAAATTGGGCAATTATGTGTAGAGCTCCCCATTCTAACAAGATTGAAGATGTTGTTAGGAACTTGGTCTCGGGTTTTTGGCATGATCAGACTCATCCATCATCAAATACTAGAGATGTTATGAGACACAGGATTGGACTTAGTATTTATGAAAATCATATCAAACATTGGCTAGGCATAACACAATTTGAGATGTATATGAACTTTTGTAATGCATATCCTCATATAAAGATTGGGAAAACAATGTTTCAAAGGTTAAAGCCATATTATGTGAAGATAAACAAGTTTTTCGAAACTTGTTGTCGTTATCATATTGAATTTGATCTCTACTATCAGGTGTTTCGAAAGATGAGAGAAGAAAGATGTGGGTTTCAAAGACAGTAAATTACAAGAGGTAAGTATTATTTTTAGAGAGTTTATTTGTTTCAATTTCTCATAGATTTTTATTTGGATTCTCTTTGATGTAATGTTTGATCAAGTTTGGTTTATTAGTTATTCACATATTTTACTGACATAGGTACAAGTATGTAAAGTTGCAAACAAATTTTGGGAAAAAATCCACAAGGTTGAACTATGTAGAAGAGGAGATTCCCATTGGAAAATTTATGGAAGATTTTCAAAAATTGATACGACCATACATACATCATTCCTTTTTTGCTAAGTGGCAAGCACAACAATTCCAAACATTGAGAGATACTTTCCCACGTGGAACAGTTCTATCAGTAGTTGACTTTGCAAAAAAGTACTCCTTTGTGCATCAAAAAGAGATTCAATCAGACTATTACTTTTCAAAGCAGATCACTAATATGGTTCATTTGTGTTATCAACATGCACAATTAGAATTGGATGGTGTTGAGAGTACAGATGAAGAATGAGCCATTAAGAAAGAATATCACTTTTATATTAGTCATGATAAAGAGCATGACACACTTTTTGTCCAACATTATTTTACAATATTTTTTGAGAATTTGAGAAGTAGGGGTGTAAAATTTGAAAATCATTTTGTATGGTCAGATGGATGTGCGGCACAATTCAAATCTTCATGGCCATTCTATGCACTTTATAGATATCATAAAATCTACAAAATACCACATGTTTGGAGTTTTTTTAAGGGTGGGCATGGAAAGGGTGAGCATGATGGAGCAGGAGCTTGCATCAAACGAGCTTTAAGAAAGCATCAAATGAGTTATCCAGAGGTTTGTCTAGACAATGCACATGATGTTGTTGAATGGTGCAAGAAACACTTTACATCAAATGTGGTCGGCACATCTTCAAAAACAAACAGACACATTCCACATAGAGTGTTTTGGGAGATATCGGGTATGTATAAATTACATTAAATCAAAAATTTGAATTTATTTAAATTTAAAATATATATATATATACATATTTGTTCACATAAGTTTTTTGTTGTACATATGTATCTAGGTGT
The DNA here is from genome assembly GCA_007258455.2 of Sequoia sempervirens. Classification (NCBI taxonomy): domain Eukaryota; kingdom Viridiplantae; phylum Streptophyta; class Pinopsida; order Cupressales; family Cupressaceae; genus Sequoia; species Sequoia sempervirens. Next base: position 176,759 of record VDFB02000014.1, on the reverse strand, counting down.
GGATAGAAGATCGATGCATGGATGCAAGAGGGTAGAAAAAACAAGATCTTTGCATTGTGTTAGGAGTTCAGATAGTCACCATGGATGGATATTAGAAACAAGGGATTACTCTTGTTTTTGCATTGAGTGCATTGAGGGAAACTATGATTATGCATGCAACAATCAAGAACTTGGATATGTTGGTAAATGAGATACGGTGCCACTAGTTGTTTCAGAAACATATGATGAAAACGAGGAAGAAAGATTTGAAGACATTCCTTTGATTTCAATTGATTATGACCATATTTCAGGATTGGTTAGAAAAGGTACACATTTGTAAGTTTTCAATAATTTAAATATTATATATATCTAGTTAATGATCTTTAGAGACATTTATAATTTTTTTAGATTTTTTTTTGTGTAAATTTGGTGTATAGGAGATGTTTTTGCAAAATATAAGCAGAGTTTGAACATCAAAGGTGTTAGCTATTATTTATTATGCTGTACCTAAGAGGAATAAGCCAACATAACCCAAAACAAGTGATGGAATGTCATTTCCACGTGAGTTTGAATTTAAAATTTTATATACATTGTATTCAAATGTGAACATTACATTATAAACATTAAATATATATTATACAAACCTTGTGCATGAAAATATTGCACACACATTCATATGTCTTACCTTAGGTTAATGTTTACCATGCAGGTTCTGTTGTAGTACAAAGGACATATCTAAAACAAGTCAAATTTGTTCAGCATGGGATTCATTTTGTTGACTATCAACCTGATAACAAGGTATATCAATATAGTCACTTATCAATTTCTACCACTCTTACATCTTCATGCATTCCACACGCACATGGTCGAAAATGGAGACTAGATAGTGATGATCATCAAAATATCTCTACATGTTATTGAAGAACGTGCTGAACCAGAATCTTTGACTTAGATTATATCCATGGTTTTCAAGTTCACTTGTAACCCTATACATGTTCAAATGAGAACTTATAGTAACTTGTACATAGTTGTAAATCATTTTGTGTAAATTACAATTATATGTACATATTTGTTCCATGGAAAATTCTTAAGTTCAAGAATCTTTGATAGCATCATCTCTCACTTTTTTTGGTTGCATGTAAACCCATATATATG
>VDFB02000014.1:52128-174957 GCA_007258455.2 Sequoia sempervirens | reverse complement strand
CCACTCCCTCCATATCTCTCTCTCAAGTCATAATTTAAAAATAATATCATTTATATTTATATTAATATTAAAAATTAATTTTTAATAGAGGGGGTTCGATCGAACATATTTAGAATGTTCGACCGAACCTCATTCAAATCTATTTTTTTATTGTATGTTAAATGGGTTCTGTCGAACCCCCATTCGACCCAACATTATTTTTTTATTTGACCAAACCCACTTATTTTCACCCACATCCTCTCAAGCACCAAAATTGCTCAGAATTTTGCACTTCGAAGCTCGATTTGAGAATGAAAATGGAGGAAATCTCAAAAAGATAAATTTTTGTAGAACCAGATCGTCCTTTTCTCAAAAAAAAAGTTTTTCACCAACATTGAAAAATCTCTACCAAATAGAATCTACGAAACAATTTTTGTTGGGAAAATCGAAAATATGGGTTTTATACGTGCTCGTTCGTTGAGGAGATTCAGATCATCTGTTTTTGGAAAAAATAAATTGTTTTTGAAAAAGATAAATTTTCTTGAAAACTAGTAGTAGAGGTAACAGAGGTAATTTTTTTGAATCATTTTTGAAAAATCTGAGAAATGGGTTTTGTAGAGAATGTCGTTCTTAGTAGACCCATATCGTCCTTTTTCTCGAAAAACTAATTTTTCACCAACATGGAACACCCCTCAAAAATTGAATCTACGAAAAAAAAAATTGTTGGGAAATAAAAAATATGGGTTTTATAGGTGCTGGTTTGCTGAAGAGATTGCAATGTAGTTGTCCAATCTGTACGTGTATTTTCTATGGCCTTTCGCGAACCTTCATTTTTCGTTGAGTTATAGCTGCATTTAGGAAACCGCTCGTATTTGAGTTTTCATGGGCCATCAATCAACTTTTGTGACTATGATTTTGGATTGCATTGTAGTTGTCCATTACACATATTCTCTAGCGCCTTTCGCGAACCTTTATTTTTGGTTGAGTTATAGCCGCATTTAGGAAACCACTCGTATTTGAGTTTTTGTGGACCACTAATCAACTTTGGTGACTACGCTTGTGGATTCATTGTAGTTGTTTGTGCATTCTATACTCTTATTTTCTATCACCTTTCGTGAACATTCATTTTTTGTTGAGTTATAGCCGCATCTAGAAAACCGCTCATGATTGAGTTTTTGTTGGCCATCGATCAGCTTGTTGACTACGATTGTGGATTACACTGTAGTTGTCCATTCTATACACGTATTTCCTATTGACTTTCGAGAAGCTTCATTTTTTGTTTAGTTATAGGTGCATTTAGGAAACTGCTCCTGCTTGAGTTTTTATGGACCATCAATCAACTTTGGTGACTATGATTGTGGATTGTACTATAATTGTGCATTCTAGATCCATATTTTTAATCTTCTTTCATGAACCTTCATGTTTTGCTGAGTTATACCCGCATTTAGGAAGACGCTCGTGTTTATGTTTTCGTGGGCCATCGATCAACTTTGGTGACTACGATTGTGGATTACATTATAGTTGTGCATTTTATACACGTATTTTCTATCGCCTTTCATGAACCTTCATTTTTAGTTGAGTTATAGCTGCACTTAGGAAACCACTCGTGTTTGAGTTTTTCACCGGCCATCACTCAACTTTGGTGACTACAATTCTTGAATTTCACTGTAGTTGTCCATTTTGTACACATATTTTCTATCGCCTTTCACAAACCTTCATTTTTGTTGAGTTTTAGCTGCATTTAGAAACCGCTCGAGTTTAAATTTTCGTGGGCAATCAATCAACTTTGGTGTCTATGTTTGTGAATTACACTGTAGTTGTGAATTCTATACGTGTATTTTATATCGCCTTTCGCATACCTTCATTTTAAGTTGTGTTATAGACGCATTTAGGAAACTGCTCATGTTTGAGTTTTTGTGGGGCATCGGTCAACTTTGGTGACTACGATTGTCAATTGCACCATAGATGTCCATTATGTACTTGTATTTTCTATCACCTTTTGCGAAACTTCGTGTTTTGTTGAGTTATAGTTGCATTTAGGAAACCGCTTGAGTTTGACTTTTTGTGGGCCATGGATCAAATTTCTTGAGTACGGTTATGGATTGTATTGTAGTTGTGCATTCCTTTTATTTTTCATTGGCTTTCACAAACCTTCAATTTTTGTTGAGTTATAGCACCAGTTAGGAAAATGCTCGTGTTTGAGTTTTCGTGGGCCATCAATCAACTTTGGTGACTACAATTATATATTACACTGTAGTTGTGCATTCTATGTGTATTTTGTATCACCTTTCGTAAACCTTCATTTTTAGTTGAGTTATATAGGTACACATAGGAAACGACTCATGTTTGAGTTTTCGTAGGCGATTGATCAACTTTGGTGACTACGATTGTGGATTGCACTGTAGTTGTGCATTTTGTATGCATATTTTTAATCGCATTTCGTGTTTTAGTATTTGTTGGCCATCGAACAACTTTGGTGACTACAATTGTGGATTGCATTGTAATTGTCGATTTTGTACACGTATTTTCTCACCTTTTGTGAACCTTCATTTTTTGTTGTGGTATAGCTGCATTTAGGAAACCTCTCAAGTTTGAGTTTTCGTGGGCCATCGATCAACATTGGTGACTACGATTGTTGATTGTACTGTAGTTGTTCATACTATACACATATTTTTAATCGTCTTTCAATAACCTTCATTTTTGTTCAGTTATAGCTGCATTTAGGAAAACTTTCATGTGTGAGTTTTTGTGGGCCATCAATCAACTTTGGTGACTACAATTATTGATTACACTATAGTTTTTCATTCCATATGAGTATTTTGCATTGCCTTTTGTGAATTTTCATTTTTCGTTGAGTTATAGCCGCACTTAGGATACTGCTCGTGTTTGAGTTTTTGTGGGCCATCAATCAACTTTGCTGACTACAATTATGGATTGCAATGTAGTTTGGTGACTGCAATTATTAATTGCACTGTAGTTGTCCATTCTTTAGATAAATTTCTTATCGCCTTTCATGAACCCTCATTTTTTGTTGAATTATAGCCTTAGGAAACCGCTTGTGTTTTAGTTGTTGTGGGCCATTGATCAACTTTGGTGACTACGATTATGGATTGCACTGTAGTTTTCAATTTTATATGAGTATTTTCTATCCTTTTTTCACAAACCTTCATGTTTCATTACGTTATAGCCGTAGTTAGGAAACCGCTCGTGTTTGAGTATTTGTGGGCCATGATAAACTTTGGTGACTACGATTATGGATTGCACTGTAGTTGTCAATTCTATATGCGTATTTTCTATCCTCCTTTCATGAACCTTCATTTTTCATTGTGTTATAGCCGCATTTAGGAACCTATCATGTTTGAGTTTTTGTGGGCCATCAATAAACTTTAGTGACCCTGAATGTGTTTTTTACTATAGTTTTGCATTCTATACGCATATTTTTAATCACCTTTCACGAACCTTCATTTGTTGTTGAGTTATAGCCGTATTTAGGAAACCGCTTGATTTTGAGTTTTCATGGGCCATTGATCAATTTTTTTCACTACGCTCGTAGATTACACTGTAGTTGTGAATTTTATACGTGTATTTTCTATCGCCCTACGCGAATCTTCATTTCTTAATTGACTTATAGCTGCACCTATGAAATCGCTCATGTTTGAGTTTTCGTGGGCCATCGGTCAACTTTGTTGACTACAATTGTGGATTGCACTGTAGTTGTCAATTTTGTACATATATTTTCTATCGCATATTGCGAACCTTAAATTTTTGTTGAGTCATAGCCTCATTTAGTAAACTGCTTGAGTTTGAGTTTTCGTGGGGCATCGATCAACTTTTGTGACTACGCTTGTGGATTACAATGTAGTTCTGTATTCTACACGTGTATTTTCTATCGCCTTTGGCGAACCTTGATTTTTTGATGTGTTATAGCTAGACTTACGAAACCGCTTGTGTTTGAGTTTTCTTGGGTTAGTAATATAACTTTGGTGACTACGATTATTGACTGCACTATAGTTGTCCATTCGTACGTGTATTTTCTATCGCCTTTCACGAACCTTCATTTTTTGTTGAGTTATAGCCGCATTTAGGAAACTGCTCGAGTTTGAGTTTTTGTGCGCCATCGATACACTTATTGAAACTCGAGCAGTTTCCTAAATGCTCGAGTCACCGATGATGATCGATGGCCCACAAAAATTCAAACTGAGCAGTTTCCTAAATGCGGCTAGAACCCAACAAAAAATGAAGGTTCGCGAAAGCCGATAGAAAATACGCGTAGACAATGGACAACTACCGTGCAATCCACAATCGTAGTCACCAAAGTTGAATGATGGCCCATGAAAACTCAAGCACGAGCGGTTTCCTAAGTACGGCTATAGCCTACAGAAAAATGAAGGTTCGCAAAAGGCAATAGAAAATATGCATATGGAATGCACAACTACAGTTTATTCCATAATCGTATTCACTAAAGTTGATCGATGGCCCACGAAAAGGACGGCCTAGGTCCATTCATAACGACATTCTCTACAAAACCCATTTCTCATATTTTTCATAAAAACATTCAAAAAACTTGCCTCTGTTACCTCTACTACTTCTACTTTTCAAAAAGATCTATTTTTTTCAAAAACAACTTATTTTTTTAAAAAACAGACAATCACTCTACTGCTCTTGAGCACCTATAAAACCCATATTTTTTATGTTCCAAAAAAAAAATCATTTTGTAGATTCTATTTTTGAGGGGTTTCTTGCATGTTGGTGAAATATTAGTTTTTTGAAAAAAAGGACGATCTGGGTGTACTCAGAATGACATTCTCTACATAACCTATTTATCCCATTTTTCATAAAAAGATTCAAAAACTTTGCCTCTGTTACCTCTACTACTTCTACTTTTCAAAAAAAAAAATCTTTTTCAAAAAACAGACGATTATAAAACCCATATTTTTTATTTTCCAAAAAAAAAAGTTTCGTAGATTCTTTTTTGAGGGGTTCTTGCATGTTGGTCAAAAATTAGTTTTTCGCAAAAAGGACGATCTAGGTCTACACAGAACGACATTCTCTACAAAACCCATTTCTCATATTTTTTATAAGAAGATTAAAAAAATTTGTCTATGTTACCTCTACTGCTTCTACTTTTCAAAAAATCTATCTTTTTAAAGAACAGATAATTTTTTCAAAAACTGAACGATCTGGGTCTCTTTAGCACACAGGCACCTATAAAACCCATAATTTTTATTTTCCCCAAAAAAATTATTTCGTAGATTTACAGGTTGGTGAAAAACTAGTTTTTCGAAAAAAAAACAATCTGGGTCTTCTCAAAACGACTTTCTCTACTTTTCAAAAAAGTCTATCTTTTTCAAGAATAAATTATATTTTCAAAAAATGGATGATTTGTGTTTACTCATAATGACATTCTCTACAAAACCCATTTCTTAGGATTTTCATAAAATGATTCAAAAACTAATTTTTGAGTAGATCCAGATCGTCCTTTTCTTGAAAAACCATTTTTTCACCAACATGCAAGAACCCCTAAAAAATAGAATCTACGAAACTATTCTTTTTGGAAAATGGAAAATACGGGTTTTATAGGTATTCATGTGCTTTAGACTCAGATCATCCTTTTTTTGAGAAAATACTGGTACATAAAGGACAACTACAGTGATATCCACAATTGTAGTCACCAAAGTTGATCAATGGCCCACGAAAACTCAAACATGAGCAGTTTTCTAAATGCAGTTATAACTCAACAAAAAATGAAGGTTCGTGAAAGGTGATAGAAAATACGCAAATAGAATGCTTCAACTGTAGTGTAATCCACAAGCATAGTCAGCAAAGTTGATCAATGGCTCACGAAACCCCAAACTCGAGCAGTTTCCTAAATGTGGCTATAATAACTGAACAAAAAATGAAGGTTCGAGAAAGGAGATAGAAAATACGTCTATAGAATGAACAACTACAGAGGATTTTGAGAGCCAATTAAAAATATGCGTACAAAATGCACAACTACAGTCCACAATCATAGTCACCAAAATTGATCAATAGCCCACAAAAACTCAAACACGACCAGTTTCCTAAATGCAGCTATAACTCAACAAAGAATGAATGTTTGTAAAAGGCAATAGAAAATACGCGTATAAAATGCACAATTACATTGTAATCCTCAAGCGTAGTCAGCAAAGTTAAACGATGGCCCACGAATACTCAAACATAAGAGTTTTCCAAAATGCGGTTATAACTCAACAATATCCGCATTTAGGAAACTGCTTGTGTTTGAGTTTTTGTTGGCCAAAGATCAACTTTAATGACTATGGTTGTGGATTACACTGCATTTGTGCATTCTATACGCATATATTCTATCACCTTTCAAGAAGTTTCATTTTTTGTTGAGTTATAGCTGCATTTAAGAAACCACTCATGTTTGAGTTTTTGTTGGCCATCAATCAACATTGGTGAATAGGATTGTGGATTGTATTGTAGTTGTGCATTATGTATGCATATTTTTAATTTCCTTTCGAGAACCTTCAGGTTTTGTTGAGTTATAGCCGCATTTAGGAAACCGCTCATGTTTGAGTTTTTTTGGGCCATCAATCAACTTTGGTGACTACGATTGTGAATTGTACTGTAGTTGTGCATTTTGTACACATATTTATAATCTTATTTCACAAACCTTCATTTTTTGTTGACTTATAGCTGCATTTAGGGAAACGGTCGTGTTTGAGTTTTTATTGGCCATCGATCAACTTTGGTGACTGTGATTGTGGATTACACTATATTTATGCATTGTATACGTGTATCTTATGTCGCCTTTTGCGAACCTTCAGTTTTCGTGGGCCATTGATCATGATTGTGGATTGTATTGTAGTTGTGCATTTTGTAGGTGTATTTTTAATTGCCTTTTATGAAACTTCATTTTTTGTTGAGTTATAGCCACATTAACGAAAACGCTCGTGTTTGAGTTTTGCTGGGCCATTGATCAACTCTGTTCACTATGATTGTGGATTACACTAGTTATGCATTCTATACGTGTATATTCTATCGACTTTCTTGAACCTTCATTTTTTCGTTGAGTTATAACTACACTTAGGAAACCATTCATGTTTGAGTTTTCGTGGGCCATCAATCAACGTTGGAGTCAAAAATTGTGGATTGCATTGTAGCTGTCCATTATGTACGTGTATTTTTAATTGCCTTTTATGAACCTTCATTTTTTGTTGAGTTATAGTGTTTGTGGGCCATCAATCAACTTTGGTGACTATTCTTGTGGATTACATTGTAGTTGTGCATTCTATACGTGTATTTTCTATCACCTTTCACAAACATTCATTTTTTGCTGAGTTATAGCCACATTAAGGAAACCCCTCGTGTTTGAGTTTTTGTGGGCCATCGATCAACTTTGGTGACTATGATTGTGGATTATATTGTAGTTGTCCATTCTGTATGCGTATTTTCTATTGCCTTTTGCGAACCTTCATTTTTCGTTGAGTTATACCTGCATTTAGGAAACCGCTCGTAGAGAATGTTGTTTTGAATAGACCTAGATCGTCCTCTTTTCAAAAAACTAATTTCTTACCAATATGCAAAAACACCTCAAAAAGAGAATCTACGAAACAATTTTTTTTGGGAAAATCAAAATATGGGTTTTGTAGAGAGTGTCATTCGAAGTAGACCTAGATCATCCTTATTTTGAAAAACTATTTTGTCACCAATATGCAAGAACCCCTCAAAACTAGAATCTACGAAACAATTTTTTTGGAAAATCGAAAATATGGGTTTTGTAGGTGCTCAAGAGCTAAACAGACCTAGATTGTCCGTTTTTTCAAAAATGTAAGTTGTTCTTGCAAAAGATAGATTTTTTTGAGAAGTAGAAGTAGTAGAGGTAACAAAGACAATTTTCGTGAGCCATTGATCGACTTTGGTGACTACGCTTGTAGATTGCACTGAAGTTCTTATATACACATATTTTCTATCACCTTTCACAAACATTCATTTTTTGTTGAGTTATAACCGCATTTAGGAATCCGCTCATGTTTGAGTTTTTGTGGGCCATCAATCAACTTTGGTGACTACGACTGTGAATTACACTCTAGTCGTGCATTATATGCATGTATTTTTAATCGCCTTTCACAATCCTTCTTTTTTTGTCTAGTTATAGCCGCATTTAGGAAAACGGCCCTGTTTGACTTTTCATGGGCCATAGATGAACTTTTGTGACTATGATTGTGGATTACACCATTGTTGTGCATTCTATATGTGTATTTTGTATCACCTTTTGCAAACATTCATTTTTCGTTGAGTTATAGCTGCACTTAGGAAACTGCTTGTGTTTGAGTTTTCATGGACCATTGATCAAATTTGGTGACTACAATTATGGATTGTACTATAGTTTTACATTTTGTACGAGTATTTTCTATTGCCTATCGCAAAGCCACACTTAGGAAACCGCTCATTTCTGAGTTTTCCTGTGCCATTGAACAAATTTGGTGACTTTGATTGTGGATTGCATTGTAGTTGTCCATTTTGTTCACGTATTCTCTATTGCCTTTCGTGAATTTTCATTTTTTGTTGAGTTATAGCTGCACTTAGGAAACTGCTCGTGTTTGAGTTTTCATTGGCCATCGATCAACTTTGGTGACTACACTTGTGGATTACACTGTAGTTATGCATTCTATATGCATATTTTTATCGCCTTTCGCAAACCTTCATTTTTTGTTGAATAGCCGCAAATAGGAAACCTGTCATGTTTGAGTTTTTGTGAGCCATCGACCAACTTTGGTGACTACAATTGTGGATTGTATTGTAGTTGTGCATTATGCATGCATATTTTTAATCGCCCTTCACGAACCTTCATTTTTTGTCTAGTTATAGCTGCATTTAAGAAATCGCTTGTATTTGAGATTTCATGGGCCATCGATGAACTTTGATGACTATGATTGTGGATTACACTGTAGTTGTAGATTCTATACAAGTATTTTCTATCGCCTTATGCAAACCTTCAATTTTCATTGAGTTATAGCTACAATTAGGAAACCACTTGTGTTTTAGTTTTTGTTTGACCAACGATCAACTTCAGTAACCACGATTGTGGATTGCACTGTAGTTGTCCATTATGTACCTGTATTTTCTATCACCTTTTGCAAACCTTCATTTTTGGTTGAGTTATAGCCGCATTAAGGAAACTGCTCGAGTTTGAGTTTTTGTGGTCCATCGATCAACTTTGGTGACTACGCTTGTGGATTACACTGTAGTTGTGCATTGTATAGGCGTATTTGCTATTGCCTTTCGCGAACCTTCATTTCTTGCTGAGTTATAGCCACATTTAGGAAACTGGTTGTGTTTGAGTTTTTGTGGGCCATCGATCAACTTTGGGGTGTATGATTGTGTATTCCACTGTAGTTGTGCATTCTAAACACATATTTTCTATTGCCTTTCACGAACCATCCTTTTTTGTCGAGTTATAGCCGCATTTAGGAAACAACTTATGTTTGAGTTTTTGTGGGCTATCAATTAACTTTTGTGACGACGACTGTGGATTGTACTATAGTTCTGCATTTTGTACGCATACTTTTAATTTCCTTTCAAGAACCTTCACTTTTTGTTGAGTTCTAGTAGCATTTAGGAAAATGCTTGTGTTTGAGTTATATGTGTATTTTCTATCATTTTTTGTCACCCTTCATTTTTCATTGAGTTATAGCTGCACTTAGGAAACTGCTCGTGTTTATTTTTCATGTGCCATCAACCAAATTTAGTGACTATGATTGTGGATTTCACTGTAGTTATCAATTCTATATGCATTTTTTCTGTCGGCTTTCACCAACCTTCATTTTTTGTTGAGTTATAGCAACGTTTAGAAAACCACTCGTGTTTGAGGTTTTGTGGGCCATCGATCAACTTTGGTGACTATGCTTGTCAATTACACTATAGTTGTGCATTCTATATGCATATTTTCTATTTCCTTTTGCGAACCTTCATTTTTTGTTGAGTTATAGCCGCATTTCGAAAACCGCTCATGTTTGATATGTCTTGGGCCATCGATCAATATTGGTGACTACGATTGTGAATTGTACTATAGTTGTGCATTATGTAAATATATTTTTAATCGCCTTTCACGAACCTTCATTTTTGGTTGAGTTATACCCGCATTTAGGAAACTGCTCGTGTTTGAGTTTTTGTGGACCATCGGTCAACTTTGGTGACTATGCTTGTAGATTACACTGTAGTTTTGCATTCTACGCGTGTATTTTCTATCACATTTCGTGAATCTTTATTTTCCGTTGAGTTATAGCCACATTTCGGAAACCGCTCATGTTTGAGTTTTCATGGGCCTACAATCAACTTTGGTGACTACGATTGTGGATTGCACTATAGTTGTCCATTTTGTACGCATATTTTCTATCGACTTTCATGAACCTTCATTTTTTGTTGAGTTATAGCTGCATTTAGGAAACCGCTCGACTTTGAATTTTCGTGGGCCATCGATCAACTTTGGTGACTACACTTGTGCATTACACTATAGTTGCGCATTCTATACATGTATTTTCTATTGCCTTTCGCAAACCTTCATTTTTTTTTAGTTATAGCTGCATTTAGGAAACCACTCATGTTTGAATTTTTGTGGGACATTAATCAACTTTGGTGACAAATATTGTCTATTGTATTGTAGTTGAGCATTTTGTATGCATATTTTTATTGCCTTTCACGAACGTTCATTTTTTGTTGAGAGCCACATTAAAGAAAACGGTCCTGTGTGAGTTTTCATTGGACATCAACCAACTTTGGTGACTAAGATTGTGGATTACATTGTAGTTGTGCATTCTACATGCATATTTTGTATCGTCTTTCAAGAACCTTCATTTTTCATGGAGTTATAGCCACACTTAGAAAATCGCTCGTGTTTGAGTTTTTTTGTGCCATTCATCAAATTTGGTGACTACGATTGTTGATTGCATTGTAGTTGTCCATTTTGTTCATGTACTTTCTATTGCCTTTCGTGAACTTTCGTGTTTTGTTGAGTTATAGCCGCACTTAGGAAACGACTCGTGTTTGAGTTTTCATGTGCCATCAATCAAATTTGGTTGAGTTATAGCCGCACTGTAGTTGTCCATTATGTTAACGTATTTTCTATCGCCTTTCGTGAACCTTCATTTTTTGTTGAGTTATAGCAACATTTAGGAAACTGCTTGTGTTTGAGTTTTTTGGGTCATCTATCAACTTTGCTGACTTTGCATGTCGATTACACTGTATTTATTTTTTCTATATGTATATTCTCTATTGCCTTTCACTAACCTTAATTTGTTGAGTTATAGCTACATTTAAAAAACCACTCATGTTTGTGTTTTTTTGGGCCTTCGATCAATTTTGGTAAATACGATTGTGGATTGTACTATAGTTGTGCATTATTTATGCATATTTTTGATCGTCTTTCACGAACCTTCAATTTTTTTGAGTTATAGCCGCATTTAGGAAAACACACATATTTGAGTTTTCATGGGCAATTGATCAACTGTGATGACTACGCTTGTGGATTACATGTAGTTGTGCATTCTATACGCATATTTTCTATCACCTTTCACAAACCTTCATTTATTTTGAGTAGCCGCAATTAGGAAACCGCTCATGTTTGAGTTTTTGTGCGCCATTGATCAACTTTTGTGACTACGATTGTGGATTGTACTATAGTTGTGCATTATGTATGGTTATTTTTAATTGCCCTTCATGAACATTCAAGTTTTGTCTAGTTATAACCACATTTAGGAAAATGCTCGTGTTTGACTTTTCGTGGGCTATCAATGAACTTTGGTGACTACGATTGTGGATTGCACTGTAATAGTGCATTTTGTATGTGTATTTTCTATCGCCTTTTGCGAACCTTAATTTTATGTTGAGTTATAGCCGCATTAAGGAAATTACTTGAGTTTGAGTTTTCATGGTCTATCAATCAAATTTCATGACTACGCTTGTGGATTACACTATAGTTGTGCATTGTATAGGCATATTTTCTATCGAATTTCACGAACCTTCATTTTTTGTTGAGTTATAGTCGCACTTAGGAAACTGGTTGTGTCTGATTTTTTTGGGCCATAAATCAACTTTGGTGTGTAGGATAGTGGATTCCACTGTAGTTGTGCATTCTATACATGTATTTTATATCACCTTTCACGAAAGTTTCTTTTTTGTTGAGTTAAAGCCACATTTAGGAAAATGCTCGTGTTTGAGTTTTTGTGGACCATCCATACTTTGGTGACTACGATTGTGGATTGCACTATAGTTGTGCATTATGAATGCTAATTTTGTAGCGCCTTTCATGAACCTTTATTTTTAATTGAGTTATAGCCGCATTAAAGAAACCGCTCGTGTTTGAGTTTTTGTGGGCCATCGATCAACTTTGGTGAGTACAATTATGGATTCCACTTTTGTTGTGCATTCTATATGTGTATTTTCTATCGCAAATCGTCAATTTTTGTTGACATATAGCCGCGTTTAGAAAACCACTCGTGTTTGAGTTTTTGTGGGCCATCATCGATCAACTTTGGTGACTACGCTTGTGGATTACACTATAGTTGTGCATTCTATACGCGTATTTTCTATTTCCTTTTATGAACCTTCATTTTTTGTTGAGTTATAGCCGCATTTAGGAAACCACTCATATTTGATTTGTTTTGGGCCATTGATCAACTTTGGATACTACGATTGTGGATTGTATAGTAGTTGTGCATTTTGTACACATATTTTTTAATCGCCTTTCACAAATCTTCATTTTTTGTCTAGTTATAGCCGCATTTAGGAAACCACTCATGTTTGAGTTTTCATGTGCCATCGATCAAATTTAGTGACTATGGTTGTGGATTAAACTGTAGTTGTGCATTCTGTACACATATTTTCTATCGGCTTTCACAAACCTTCATTTGTTGTTGAGTTACAGCCTCATTTAGAAAACTGCCCGTGTTTAAGTTTTTATGGGCCATCACTTTGGTTACTATGCTTGTGGATTACACTATAGTTGTGCATTCTATACACGTATTTTCTATTGCCTTTCACGAACCTTCATTTTCTGTTGAGTTATAGCCTCATTTAAGAAACCGCTCTTGTTTGAATTTTTGTGGACCATTGATAACTTTGGTGACTACAATTGTGGATTATAATGTAGTTGTGCATTATGTAGGAATATTTTTAATCGCCTCTGAGGAACGTTCATATTTTGTTCAGTTATATTAACATTTAGGAAAACTCTCATGTTTTAGTTTTCGTGGGCCATCGATCAAGTTTGGTGACTACAATTGTGGATTACACTGTACTTGTGCAAACCATATGTTTACTTTCTATCGCCTTTCGCAAACCTTCATTTTTCAATGAGTTATAGCTACAATTAGGAAACTGCACGTGTTTGTGGGTCATCGTCTACTTTGGTGACTATGACTGTGGATTGTTCTGTAGTTGTCCATTATGTACGTATATTCTCTATCGCCTTTCATGAAAGTTCATTTTTTTTTAGTTATAGCTGCATTTAGGAAACCGCTCGTGTTTGAGTTTTTGTGGGCCATCAATAACCCTTGGTGACTACGCTTGTGGATTACACACTAGTTGGGCATTCTATACGCTTATTTTCTATTGCCTTTCACGAAACTTATTTTATCATTGAGTTATAGCCGCACTTAGGAAACCGCCCATGTTTGAGTTTTTGGGGGTGATTGATCAACATTGGTGACTATGATTACGGATTGCACTGTAGTTGTCCATTATGTACGTGTATTTTCTATCGCCTTTTGCAAACCTTAATTTTTTGTTGAGTTATAGCCGCATTTAGGAAACTATTGATGTTTGACTTTTTGTGGGCCATCAGTCAAGTTTGGAGACTACAATTGTGGATTACACTATAGTTGTGAATTCTATATGCATATTTTATATTGCCTTGTGTGAACCTTCACTTTTCATTGTGTTATAGCTACACTTAGGAAACTGCTTGTGTTTGAGTTTTTGTGGGCAATCGATAAACTTTGGTAACTACGATTGTGGATTGCACTATAGTTGTCCATTAATCAACTTTGGTGGCTATGCTTGTGGATTAAACTATAGTTGTGCATTCTATATGCGTATTTTCTATCACTTTCTGTGAACCTTCATTTTTTGTTGAGTTATAGCCGCATTTAGGAAACTAAGTGTCTTTGAGTTTTCGTGGGTCATCGATCAACTTTGGTGACTACAATTGTGGATTGTAATAGCTGCATTTAAGAAACCGCTCATGTTTGAGTTTTTGTGGGCCATCAATCAATTTTGGTGACTACGATTATGAATTGTACTATATTGTGCATTATGTATGCATAATTTTTATCACCTTTCACAAACCCTCATTTTTTGTTGACTTATAGCCACATTTAGGAAAATGATCGTGTTTGAGTTTGAGTTTTCCATTGATCAAGTTTGGTGACTACAATTGTGGATTACATTGTAGTTGTGCATTCTATACATGTATTTTCTATCGGCTTTCGTGAACCTTAATTTTTCATTGAGTTATATAGCGGGGCTTAGGAAACGACTTGTGTTTGAGTTTTTGTGGGCCATTGATGAACTTTGCTGACTATGATTCTGGATTGCACTATAGTTGTCCATTCTATACACGTATTTTCTATCGCCTTTCACGAACCTTCATTATTCATTGAGTTATTGTTGCACTTAGGAAATCACTCGTGTTTGAGTTTTCATGGGCCATTGATCAACTTTGGTGACTACGACTATGGATTGCATTGTAGTTGTTCATTATGTACGCATATTTTCTATCGCCTTTCGCAAACCTTCATTTTTGTTAAGTTATGGGCACATTTAGGAAACCGCTCATGTTTGAGTTTTCATGGGCCATTGATCAAATTCGGTGATTGTGATTGTGGATTGCACTATAGTTGTGCATTAAGCATGCTTATTTTCTATTGCCTTTCGGGAACTTTCATTTCTTGTTGAGTTATAACCGCATTTATGAAAATGCTCATATTTGAGTTTTTGTTGGCCATCGATGAACTTCAGTGACTATGCTTGTGGATTATAGTATAGCTGTGCATTCTATATGCGTATTTTCTATCGCTTTTCGTGAAACTTTATTTTTTGTTGAGTTATAGCCACATTTAGGAAACTGCTCATGCTTGAGTTTTCGTTGGCCATCAATCAAATTTGATGACTACGATTGTGGATGGTACTATAGTTGTGCATCTTGTAGGCATATTTTTAATCACCTTTCAGGATCCTATAGACGCATTTTATTGAGCTATAGACGCATTTAGGAAAATGCTCGTGTTTGAATTTTCGTGGGCCATCGATGGATCAACCTTGGTGACAACGATTGTGGATTATATTGTAGTTGTGCATTTTATATGTGTATTTTCTATCGCGCTTCGTGAACCTTAATTTTTCGTTGAGTTATAGCGGCATTTATGAAACTGCTCGTGTTTAGGATTTCGTGGGCCATCGATCAACTTTGGTGACTACGATTGTGGATTGGACTATAGTTGTCCATTATGTACAAGTATTTTCTATCGCCTTTACTGAACCTTCATTTTGTGTTGAGTTATAGCTGCATTTAAGAAACCGCTTGACTTTGAGTTTTCGTTGGCCATTGATCAACTTTGTTGACTACGATTGCGGATTGTACTCAAGTTGTGCATTTTGTATGCTTATTTTTAATCACTTTTCACAAACCTTCAATTTTTGTTGAGCTATAGCCGTATTTAGGATACCACTCGTGTTGCAGTTTTTGTTGGCCATCGATCAACTTTGGTGACTACGCTTCTGGATTACACTATAGTTGTGCATTTTGAACGCATATTTTTAATTGACTTTCAAAAACCTTCATTATTTGTTGAGTTTTAGCCACACTTAGGAAAACGCTCGTGTTTGAGTATTCGTCGGCCATCGGTCAACATTGGTGATTACGATTTTAGATTGCACTGTAGTTGTCCATTTTGTACGCGTATTTTCTATTTCCTTTCATGAACCTTCAATTTTTGCTGAGGTATAGCAACATTTAGGAAACCCCTCGACTTTGAGATTTCGAGGGCCATCGATCAACTTTGGTGAATACAATTGTGGATTGTACTCTAGTTTTGCATTTTGTACACATATTTCTAATTGCTTTCCACAAACCTTCATTTTTTCTTGAGTTATAGCCGTATTTAGGAAACTACTCGTATTTGAGTTTTCGTGGGCAATTGATAACCTTTCGTGACTGTGATTGTGGATTATACTGTAGTTGTGTATTCTTTACGCATATTTTCTATTGCCTTTTGCGAGCCTTCATTTTTCATTGATTTATAGCCGCACTTAGAAAACCGCTTGTGTTTGAGTTTTCGTGGGCCATTGATCAGCTTTGGTGACTACGATTGTGGATTGTACTGTAGTTGTCCATTATGTGCATGTATTTTCTGTCGCCTTTCGACAACCTTATTTTTTTGCTCAGTTATAGCTATATTTAGGAAACCAGTCGAGTTTGATTTTTCATGGGCCATCGATCAACTTTGGTCTCTACGCTTGTGGCTTACAGTGTAGTTGTGCATTCTATACGCATATTTTCTATCGCATTTCACAAACCTTCATTTTGTTGAGTTATAGCCACATTTAGGAAACTGGTCGTGTTTGAGTTTTCATGGGCCATCGATCAACTTTGATGACTGTGATTGTGGATTGCATTGTAGTTGTCCATTATGTATGTGCATTTTCTATCACCTTTTGCAAACATTCCTTTTTTGTTGCGTTATAGCCACATTTAGGAAATCACTCGTGTTTGAGTTTTCATGGGCCATTGATCAACTTTGGTGACTATGCTTGTGGATTACACTATAGTTGTCCATTTTGTACACATAATTTCTATTGGGTTTCGTGAACATAATATTTTTTGTTGAGTTATAGCCACATTTAGGAACCCGCTCGCTCCTGTTTGAGTTTTTGTTGGCCATCGATCAACTTTGGTGACTATGTGGATTACACTGTAGTTGTCCATTCTATACGCATATTTTCTATCGCATTTGTCGAACCTTCATTTTTCGTTGAGTTATACCTATATTTAGGAAACCGCTCATGTTTGAGTTTTCGTGGGCCATCGATCAACTTTGTTGACTACGATTGTTGATTGCACTGTAGTTGTCCATTTTTTACGTGTATTTTCTATCGTCTTTCGTGAAGCTTCATTTTTTCATTTAACTATAGCCGCATTTAGGAAACAACTCGTGTTTGAGTTTTTGTGGGCCATCGCTCAACTTTGGTGAGAACAATTGTGGATTGCATTGTAGTTGTCCATTCTATACTCATATTTTCTATCGCCTTGCGCAAACTTTCATTTTTTGTTGAGTTATTGCTCCATTTAGGAAATTGCTTGTGCTTGAGTTTTTGTGAGCCATTGATCAAGTTTGGTTACTACGATTGTGGATTGCACTGTAGTTGTCTACTATGTACGTATATTTTCTATCACCTTTTGTGAACTTTCATTTTTTGTTGAGTTATAGCCGCATTTAGGAAACTGCTCGTATTTGAGTTTTCATGGGCTATCCATCAACATTGGTGACTACGATTGTGAATTACATTGTAGTTGTTCATTCTATACATGTATTTTCTATCATCTTTCGCAAACCTTCACTTTTTGTTGAGTTATAGCGACACTTTGGAAACTGCTCATTTTCATGGGCTATCGATCAGCTTTGGTGACTACGATTGTGCATTGCACTGTAGTTGTGCATTATGTGAGCGTATTTTCTATCGCCTTTCGCGAACCTTCATTTTCATTAAGTTAAAGCCATATTTAGGAAACTGCTCGTGTTCTAAAGAGACTTGGATCGTCCACTTTTTGAGAAAATAACTTCTTGAAGAAGGTTTTTTTCAAAAGTAGAAGCAGTAGAGGTACAGAGAAATTTTTTTGAATCTTTTTATGAAAAATGGGATATATGGGTTTTGTAGAGAATGTCATTTTGAGTAGACCTAGATCGTCCTTTTTTCAAAAAACTAATATTTCACTAGCATGCAAAAAACCCCTAAAAAATAGAATCTACGAAACAATTTTTGTTGTGAAAATTGAAAATATGGGTTTTATAGGTACTTGTGTGCTCAAAAGACCCAGATCGTCTGATTTTTGAAAAAATAAGTTGTTATTGAAAAAGATAGATTTTTTTGAAAAGTAGAAGTAGTGGAGGTAATAGAGGCAATTTTTTTCAATCTTTTAATGAAAAATCTGAGAAATGGGTTTTGTAGAGAATGTCGTTCTGAGTAGACACAGATCGTCCTATTTTTGAAAAACTAAATTTTCAACAACATGCAAGAACCCCTCAAAAATAGAATCTACAAAACAATTTTTTTTTGGAAAAATCAAAATTTGGTTTCTATAGGTGCTCGTGTGTTAAAGGGACCCAGATTGTCCGTTTTTAGAAAAAAATAGTTATTCTTGAAAAAGATAGATTTTTTTGTAAAATAGAAGCAGTAGAGGTAATAGAGGTAAATTTTTTGAATTTTTTTATAAAAACCTAAGAAATGGGTTTTGTAGAGAATGTCATTCTGAGTAGACACGGATCATCTTGTTTTCGAAAAACTAATTTTTCACCAACATGCAAGAACCCCTCAAAAATAGAATCTACGAAACAATTTTTTTGGGAAAATAAAAAATATGGGTTTTATCGGTGTGCTTGAGAGCTAAAGAGACCCAGATCGTCCGCTTTTTGAAAAAATAATTTATTCTTGAAAAAGATAGATTTTTTTGGTAGAAGCAGTTGAGGTAACAGAGGCAAATTTTTTCAATCTTTTTATGAAAAATCTAAGAAATGGGTTTTGTAGAGAGTGTAATTTTGAGAAGACCCAGATCGTCTTTTTTTCAAAAAACTAAGTTTTCACAAACATGCAAGAACCCCTCAAAAATAGAATTCTACGAATTTTTATTTTTTTTGGGAAAATCTAAAATATGGATTTTATAGGTGCCCGTGTGGTAAAGAGACCTAGATCATGCGGTTTTTGAAAAAAAATATTTCTTCTTTAGAAAGATAGATTTTTTTGAAAGTAGAAGCAGTAGAGGTAACAGAGGCAATTTTTTTAAATCCTTTTACGAAAAATCTGAGAAATGAATTTTGTAGAGAATGTCCTTCTTAGCAGACCTGGATCATCTGTTTTTTGAAAAACTAATTTTTCACCATGTAAGAACCCCTCAAAAATAGAATCTACAAACCAATTTCTTTTTGGGAAAATCGAAAAATGGGCTTTATAGGTGCTCATGTGCTAAAGAGACCCAGATTGTCCATTTTTTAAAATTATTTGGTCTTGAAAAAGATAGATTTTTTTGAAAAGTAGAAGCAGTAAAGGTAACAGAGGAAAAAAAATTCAATCTTTTTTATGAAAAATCTGAAAAATGGGTTTTGTAGAGAATGTTGATCTGATAGACCGAGATCGTCCTTTTTTCAAAAAACTAATTTTTCACCAACATGCAAGAACCCCCTCAAAAATAGAATCTACGAAACAACTTTTGTTCGGAAAATAAAAACTATGGGTTTTATAGGCACTCATTCGCTGAAGAGAATCAAATCGTCCGGTTTTTGAAAAATTAATTTGTTCTTGAAGTAGAATGACTTTTCTTGAAAAGCAGAAGCATTATAGGTAACAGAGGCAATTTTTTTGAATCTTTTTATAAAAATATGAGAAATGGGTTTTTTAGAGAATGTCATTTTATGAATATGCTCGTGTTTTATTTTTCATGGGCCATCGATCAACTTTGGTCACTACGCTTGTGGATTTCACTGTAGTTGTGCTTTCTATATGCTTATTTTCTATTGCCTTTCACAATCCTTAATTTTTTTGTTGAGTTACAGATCCATTTAGGAATCCGCACTTGTTTGAGTTTTTGTAGGTCATTGATCAACTTTAGTAACGATGATTGTCGATTGTACTATATAGTTTTGCATTCTATATGTATATTTTTAATTGCCTTTCACGAACCCCTCAAAAATAGAATCTACGAAACAATTTTTTTTGGAAAATCGAATATATGGTTTCTATAGGTGTTCATATGCTAAAGAGACCCAGATCACCTGTATTTTGAAAAAATAACTTCTTGAAAAAGATAGATTTTTTTGAAAAGTAGAAGCAGTATAGGTGATAGAGGAAAAAAATTTCGTGTTTGAGCTTTCATAGGCCATAGTTCAACCTTGGTGACTACAATTGAGTATTGCAGTAAATCTGTGAATTTTATATGCATATTTTCTATCATCTTTCGCGAACCTTCATTTTTCGTTGAGTGATAGCTGCAGTTAGGAAACTGCCCATGTTTGAATTTTTGTGGGCCATCACTCAACTTTGGTGACTAAAATTTTGAATTGTACTGTAGTTGTGCATTTTGTACGCATTATTTTAATCGGCTTTCATGAACCTTCATTTTTTGTTAAGTTATAGCTACATTTAAGAAAACACACGTGTTTGAGTTTTCCTGGGCCATTGATCAACTTTGGTGACTACGATTGTGGATTATACTGTAGTTGTGAATTCTATACATGTATTTTCTATCCTGTTTCACGAACCATTATTTTTTGTTAAGTTATAGCCGCATTTAGGAAACCACTGGTGTTTGAGTTTTCGTGGGCCATCGATCAACTTTGTTGACGATGATTGTGGATTGCACTATAGTTGTTCATTTTATGCGTGTATTTTCTATCGCCTTTCGTGAACCTTCATTTTTTGTTGAGTTATAGCTGCATTTAGGAAACCGCTTGAGTTTTAGTTTTCGTGGGCCATCGATCAACTTTGGTGACTAAAATTATCGATTGCACTAGTTGTGAATTCTATACGCATATTTTCTATGTCCCTTCATGAACCTTCAATTTTTGTTGAGTTATAGCTGCATTTAGGAAACTGCTCATGTTTGAGTTTTTCTGGGCCATTAATCAACTTTGGCAACTATGATTGTGGATTATACTATAGTTGTGCATTATGTACACATATTTTTAATCGCCTTTCATGAACCTTCATAGTTTGTTGAGTTATATCAACATTTAGGAAAACGCTCATATCTGAGTTTTCATGGGCCATCATTCAACTTTAGTAGCTACGATTGTGGATTACACTATAGTTGTGCATGCTATACGTGTATTTTCTATTGCCTTTCGTGAACCTTCATTTTTTATTGAGTTATAGCTACACTTAGGGAACCGCACGTGTTGGAGTTTTCGTGGGCCATCGATCAACTTTGGTGACTACGATTGTGGATTGCACTATAGTTGTCCATTTTGTATGTGTATCTTCTATTTCCTTTTGTGAACCTTTATTTTAAGTTGATTTATAGGCGCATTTCAGAAACCGGTCACCTTTGAGTTTTCGCGGGCCATCGATCAACTTTCGTGACTACGATTTTGGATCGCACTATAATTGTGCATTGTATACACGTATTTTCTATTGCCTTTCGCGAACATTCATTTTTCGTTGTGTTGTAGCTGCATTTTAGAAACTGGTCATGTTTGAGTATTTGTCGGCCATCAATCAACTTTTGTGACTACAATTGTGTATTCTACTATAGTTGTGCATTTTGTACGCATATTTTAATCACCTTTCATGAACCTTCATTTTTTGTTGAGTTATAGAAGCATTTAAGAAAATGCTTGTGTTTGAGTTTTCGTGGGCCATCAATCAACTTTGGTGACTACGATTGTGGATTACACTATAGTTGTGTATTCTATACGCGTATTTTCTATCACCTTTTATGAACCTTCAATTTTCGTTGAGTTATAGCTGCATTTAGGAAACCACCTATGTTTGAGTATTCGTGGGCCATCGATCAACTTTGGTGACTACAATTGTGGATTACACTGTAGTTATCGAACCTTCATTTTTCATTGAGTTATAGCCGCATTTAGGAAACCACACATGTTTGAGTTTTCATCGGCCATCAATCAACTTTGGTGACTAGAATTGTAGATTGTACTATAGTTCTGCATTTAGTTCGCATATTTTTAATAGCCTTTCATGAACCTTCATTTTTGTTGACTTATAACTGCACTGTAGGTTTGAATTATATATGCATATTTTCTATTCACTTTCGGGAAACTTCATTTTTCTTTGAGTTATAGCTGCATTTAAGAAATTGATCGTGTTTGAGTTTTCATGGGCCATTGATCAACTTTGGTGACTACGATTTATGGACTGCACTATAGTTGTCCATTTTGTATGTGTATTTTCTATCGCCTTTCGCGAACCTTCATTTTTCATAGAGTTCTAGCCACATTTAGGAAAACACTCGTGTTTTAGTTTTCGTGGGCCACCGATCAATTTTAGCGACTACGATTGTGGATTACACTATAGTTGTGCATTCTATACGCGTATTTTCTATCGAATTTCACAAACTTTCATGTTTTGTTTAGTTATGCCCGTATTTAGGAAAATGTTCGTGTTTGAGTTTTTGTGGCCCATCGATGAACTTTTGTGACTACAATTGTGGATTACATTGTAGTTGTGCATTCTATACACGTATTTTCTATTGACGTTCATTATCCTTCATTTTTCATTGAGTTATAGCCACACTTAGGAAACTGCTCGAGTTTGAATTTTGGTGTGCCATCAATCAACTTTGGTGACTATGCTTGTATGGTACATTGTACTTGTCCATTCTATACGCGTATTTTCTATCGCCTTTTGCGAACCTTTATTTGTCATTGAATTATAGCCGTATTTAGAAAATCCCTTGTGTTTGAGTTTTTGTGGGCCATTAAAGAAACTTTGGTGACTACGCTTGTGGATTACACTGTAGTTGTGCATTCTATAGTGTATTTTCTATCGCCTTTTGCAAACCTTCAATTTTTGTTGGGTTATAGTCGCGTTTAGGAAATGGCTCAAGTTTGAGTGTTCGTGGGCCATCGATCAACTTTGGTGACTACGCTTGTTGATTATACTGTAGTTGTGTATTCTATACATGTATTTTCTATCGCCTTTCGCGAAGCTTGATTTTTTGTTGAGTTATAGCTGCATTTAGGAAACCACTCATGTTTGAATTTTCATGGGTGATTCATCAACTTTGTTGTCTACGATTGTGGATTGCACTATAGTTGTGCATTGTATATGCATATTTTCTATAACTTTTCACGAACATTCATTTTTCACTAAGTTTATTCGTATTTAGGAAATCGCTAGTGTTTGAGTTTTTGTGGGCCATCGATCATCTTTGGTGACTACGCTTGTGGATTACACTGTAGTTGTGCATTCCATATACGCATATTTTCTATCGATCAATTTTGGTTACTACGATTTTGGATTGTACTGTAGTTTTGCATTCTATACACATATTTTTAATCGCTTTTCACAAGCTTTCATTTTTTATTGAATTTATAGCAGTATTTGGCAAACCGTTCATACTTGAGTTTTTGTTGGCCATTGATCAAGCTTGGTGACTATGATTGTGGATTGCATTGTAGTTTTCCAATCTGTGTGCATATTTTCTATCACCTTTTGTGAACCTTAATTTTTCATTGAGTTATAGCCACATTTAGGAAACCACTCGTGTCTGAGTTTTTGTGGACTATCAAATTTGGTGACTACAATTGTTGATTGTACTATAGTTTTCTATTATATACACATATTTTCTATCACCTTTCGCAAAACCTTCATTTTTTTTCAAGTTACAACCGCATTTAGGAAACCACTCGTGTTTGAGTTTTTGTGGGCCATCGATCAACTTTGGTGACTATGCTTGTGGATTACACTGTAGTTGTGCATTCTATACGTGTATTTTCTATATCCTTTTGCGAAACTTCATTTTTTTTTGAGTTATAGTCACATTTAGGAAACCACATGTTTGAGTTTTTTTGGGCCATCACTCAACTATGCTTACTATTATTTCCTTTCACAAACCATCATTTTTTGTTGAGTTATAGCAGCATTTAGGAAATAGCTTCTATTAGAGTTTTTGTGGGCCATCAATCAACTTTGGTGACTATGATTGTGGATTGTCCTATAGTTTTGCCTTTTGTACGCATATTTTTAATCTCCTTTCATGAATCTTCATTTTTTGTTGAGTTATAGCTGCATTTAGGAAAATGCTTGTGTTTAAGTTTTCGTGGGCCATCGATCAACTTTGGTGACTACTATTGTGGATTACACTATAGTTGTGCATTCTATACACATATCTTCTATCGTCTTTCGTGAACATTCATTTTTTGTTGAGTTATAGCTGCATTTAGGAAACTGCTCATGTTTGAGTTTTTGTGCGCCATCAATCAATTTTGATGACTATGATTGTGGATTGTATTGTAGTTGTGCATTTTGTATGCATATTTTTATCTCCTTTCATGAACCTTCATTCTTAGTTGAGTTATAGCCACATATAGGAAAACGTTTGTGTTGAGTTTTCTTGGACCATAGATCAACTTTGGTGGCTACGATTGTGGTTTGCAGTCTAGTTGTGCATTCTATAAGCACATTTTCTATCACCTTTTGTGAATCTTAGGAAACCGCTCGTGTTTGTGTTTTCGTGGGACATTGGTCAGCAATGGTGACTACGATTGTGGATTGCACTATAGTTGTCCATTTTGTACACGTATTTTATATCGCATTTCACAAACCTTCAATTTTTGTTGAGTTAGCCGCATTAAGGAAACCACTCGTGTTTTAGTTTTTGTGGGCCATCGATCAACTTTAGTGACTACGACTATGGATTGTACTGTAGTTGTGCATTGTATACACATATTTTCTATTGCCTCTCGCGAACCTTCATTTTTTGTTGTATAGCCCCATTTAAGAAACCGCTCATGTTTTAGTATTTTTTGGCCCTCAATCAACTGTCGTGACTATGATTGTGGATTGTACTATAGTTGTGCATTATGTACACATATTTTTAATTTCCTTTCAGGAACCTTCATTTTTTGTTTAGTTATAGCCGCATTTAAGAAAGTGCTCGAGTTTGAGTTTTCATGAGCCATTGATCAACTTTGGTGTCTGATTATCGATTACACTGTAATTGTGCATTCTATACACGTATTTTCTATTGCCTTTCACAAACCTTCAATTTTCATAGAGTTATGGCTACACTTAGGAAAACGCTCATGTTTGAGTTTCCGTGGGCCATCGATCAATTTTGGTGAATACGATTGTTGATTGTACTATATTTCTGCATTTCGTATGCATATTTTTAATCACCTTTCATGAACTTTCATTTTTTGTTGAGTTGTAGCTGCATTTAGGAAACTGCTCGTTTATGTTTTTGTGGGCTATTCATCAACTTTGGTGACTACGATAGAGGATTGTACTGTAGTTGTGCATTCTTTATGCATATTTTCTATTGCATTTTGTGAACCTTCATTTTTTGTTGAGTTATAGCCGCATTTAGGAAACCACTTGTATTTGAATTTTCGTGGGCCATTGATCAACTTTGGTGACTACAATTATGGATTACACTGTAGTTGTTCATTCTATAGACATATTTTCTATCGACTTTTGCAAACCTTTATTTATTGTTGAGTTATAGCCATATTTAGGAAACCGCTAATGTTTGAGTTTTTGTGGACCATCAATAAACTTTGATGACTACAATTGTGGATTGTACTATAGTTGTGAATTTTGTACCCATAATTTTAGTCGCTTTTCATGAACTTTCATTTTTTGCTGAGTTATAGCCGCATTTAGGAAACCAGTCGTGTTTGAGTTTTCTTGGGCCATCGATCAACTTTGGTGACTACTATTTTGAATTGCACTGTACTCCATTATGTACACGTATTTTCTTTCGCTTTCACGAATATTAATTTTTTTTTCAATTAGAGCCTCTTTTACGAAACCACTCGTGTTTGAGTTTTGGTGGGCCATCGATGAACTTTGGTGACTATGCTTTTCGATTACACTATAGTTGTGCATTCTACACGAGTATCTTCTATTGCCTTTCGCAAACCTTCATTTTTTGTTGAGTTATAGCTGCATTTAGAAAAAAATCATGTTTGGGATTTCATGGGTTATTGATCAACTTTGGTGACTACAATTATGGATTATAGTTGTGCATTCTATATGAGTATTTTCTAGAGCCTTTCACGAACCTTCATTTTCATTAACTTATAGCTGCATTTTAGAAACCGCTCGTGTATGAGTTTTTTTGGGCCATCGATCAACTTTGGTGGCTATGTTTGTGGATTACACTATAGTTGTCCATTCTATACATGATTTTCTATTGCCTTTCGTGAAGCTTCATTTTTTGTTGAGTTATAGCCGCATCTAGGAAACCGCTCGAGTTTGAGGTTCCGTGGGCCATCGATCAACTTTGGTGACTACGATTGTGGATTACACTATAGTTATACATTCTATACATGTATTTTCTATCGCCTTTCATGAATCTTACTTTTTTGTTGAGTTATATTCACATTTAGGAAAACACTCATGTTTGAGTTTTCATGGGCCATCGATCAACTTTGGTGACTACGACTGTGAATTGCACTGAAGTTGTCCATTCTATACATTTATTTTCTATTGCTTTTCTTGAATCTTCATTTTTTGTTCAGTTATAGCCACATTTAGTAAAACGCTCGTGTTTGAGTTTTCCTGGGCCATCATTCAACTTTGGTGACTACGATTGTGGATTACACTATAGTTATACATTCTATACATGTATTTTCTATCGCCTTTCATGAATCTTACTTTTTTGTTGAGTTATAGTCACATTTAGGAAAACACTCATGTTTGAGTTTTCATGGGCCATCGATCAACTTTGGTGACTACGACTGTGAATTGCACTGAAGTTGTCCATTCTATACATTTATTTTCTATTGCTTTTCTTGAATCTTCATTTTTTGTTCAGTTATAGCCACATTTAGTAAAACGCTCGTGTTTGAGTTTTCCTGGGCCATCATTCAACTTTGGTGACTACGATTGTGGATTGCACTGTAATTGTCCATTCTATACATGTATTTTCTATCGGCTTTCGTCAACCTTCATTTTTTGTTGAGTTATAGCCGCATTTACGAAATGCTATTGTTTGAGTTTTCGTGTGCCATCGATCAACTTTGGTGACTATGATTGTGGATTACACTATAGTTATACATTCTATACGCATATTTTCTATCGCCTTTTATGAACCTTACTTTTTTGTTGGGTATAGATGCATTTGCGAAACTGCACATATTTGAGTTTTTATGGGCCATCAATCAACTTTGGTGACTACGATTGTGGATTGTTTTGTAGTTGTGCATTATGTATGCATATTTTTAATCGTCTTTCACGAACCTTCATTTTTTGTTGATTTATAGCCGCATTAATGAAAATGCTCGTGTTTGAGTTTTCATGGGCCATCAATCAAGTTTGGTGACTACGATTGTGGATTACACTGTAGTTCATTCTATACATGTATTTTCTATCACCTTCCGCAATCCTTCATTTTTCGTTGAGTTATAGTTGCACTTAGGAAACCTCTCGTGTTTGAGTTTTTGTGGGGCATTGATGAACTTTGGTGACTACAATTGTGGATTGTATTGTAGTTGTCCATTCTATACATGTATTTTCTATCGCCTTTTCTGAACCTTCATTTTTTGTTGAATTATCGCCGCATTTAAGAAACCGCTCGTGTTTTAGTTTTTATGGGCCATCTATCAACTTTGGTGACTACACTTTTGGATTACACTATAGTTGTGCATTCTATACACATATTTTCTATTGCCTTTCGCGAACCTTCATTTTTTGTTCAATTATAGCCGCAATTAGGAAACCGCTCATGTTTCAGTTTTTTTGGGCCATCAATCAACTTTGGTGACTACGATTATGGATTTTACTGTAGTTTTGCATTTTGTACCCGTATTTTTAATCTCCTTTCACGGACCTTCATTTTTTGTTGACTTAACGCTGAATTTAGGAAAATGCTCGAGTGTAGTTGTGCATTCTATATGCGTATTTTCTATTGTCTTTCGCAAATCTTCATTTTTCGTTTAGTTATAGCTCCGCTGACAAAACAACTCATGTTTGATTTTTCGTGGGGCATTAATCAACTTTGGTGACTATGATTATGTCTTGCACTGTAGTTGTCCATTCTCTAAGTGTATTTCCTATCGCCTTTTGTGAATTTTCATTTTTTGTTGAGTTCTAGCCGCATTTGGGAAATTGCCCGAGTTTGAGTTTTCATGGGACATCGATCAACTTTGGTGACTACGCCTGTGGCTTACATTGTATTTGTGTATACTATACACGTTTTTTCTATCGGCTTTTGTGAACCTTCATTTTTTCAATGAGTTATAGTTGTACTTAAGAAACTACTCGTGTTTGAGTTTTTGTGGGCCATCGATCAACTTTGGTGACTACGATTGTGGATTTCATTGTAGTTTTCCATTATGTGGTTGTATTTTCTATCGCCTTTTGCGAACCTTCATTTTTTGTTGAGTTATAGCCACTTTTAGGAAACTGCTCAACTTTGAGTTTTCGTGGGCCATCGATCAACTTTGGTGACTACGATTGTGGATTGTAGTATAGTTGTGCATTCTATACACATATTTTAATCGCCTTTTGCTAACCTCCAATTTTCAAAGAGTTATAACCACATTTTGAAAAATTGCTCTTGTTTGAGTTTTCTTGGGCCGTCGATCAACTTTGGTGACTATGATTGTGGATTGCAATGTAGTTGTCCATTCTATACGCATATTTTCTATCACCTTATGCAAACCTTCATTTTTTATTGAGTTATAGCCACATTTAGGAAACCACTTGAGTTTGAGTTTTCGTGGGACATCGATCAACTTTGGTGACTATGCTTGTGGATTACACTCTAGTGCATTCTATACACGTATTTTATATCACGTTTCATGAACCTACATTTTTTGTTGAGTTATAACCGCATTTAGGAAACCACTCGTGTTTGAGTTTTCGTGGGCCAACGATCAACTTTGGTTTCTACAATTGTGGATTACACTATGGTTTTGTATTCTATACGCGTATTTTCTTTTTCCTTTCGCGTTCCTTCATCTTTTGTTTAGTTAGTGCCACATTTAGGACACCGCTTGTGTTTAAGATTTTGTGGCCAACTAATGAACTTTGGTGACTACAATTGTGGATTACAATAGAGTTATGCATTCTATACACGTATTTTCTATCGCCTTTCACGAACCTTCCTTTTTTGTTGAGTTATAGCCGCATTTGCGAAATTGCTCATATTTGAGTTTTTGTGGGCCATCAATCAACTTTGGTGACTATTATTGTCAATTGTTCTGTATTTGTGCATTCTATATGTATATTTTTAATCGCCTTTCACGAACTATCATTTTTTGTAAATTTATAGCCATATTAATGAAAACGCTCGCATTTGAGTTTTTGTGGGCCATCAATCAACTTTGGTGACTATGATTGTCGATACACATAGTAGTTGTGCATTCTATACACGTATTTTTTATCACCTTATGCGAACCTTCATTTTTCGTTGAGTTGTAGCTGCACTTAGGGAACCTCTCCTGTTGGAGTTTTCATGGGCCATTGATCAACTTTGGTGACTACGATTGTGGATTTCATTGTAGTTGTCCATCTATAAGCATATTTTCTATCGGTTTTTTGTGAACTTTCATTTTTTATTGAGTTATACCCGCATTTAGGTAACCACTCGTCTTTTAGTTTTCGGGGGCCATCTGTCAACTTTGGTGACCACGCTCGTGGATTACATTGTAGTTGTGCATACTATACACGTATTTTTTGTTGCCTTTTATGAACCTTCATTTTTTGTTTAGTTCAAGCCGCAATTAGGAAACTGCGCATTTTTGAATTTTTTTGGCCCATCATTACTTTGGTGACCGATTGTGGATTGTACTGTAGTTTTTCATTTTGTACGCATATTTTTGATCGCCTTTCACAAACCTTCACTTTTTGTTGAGTTATAGCCGCATATTGTGTATGTATATTCTATACATGTATTGACTTTGGCGAACCTTTTTTTTTTCTTAACTTATAGCCGCATTTAGGAAACTACTTGCGTTTGATTTTTCCTAGGCCATCAATCACCTTTGGTGACTACGATTGTGCATTGCACTGTAGTTGTGAATTCTATACATGTATTTTCTATCCCCTTTGAAAAACCTTAATTTTTAGTTGAGTTATAGCAGCATTTAGGAAACCGCTCCTGTTTGTGTATTTGTTTTCATCGATCAACTTTGCTGACTATGATTGTGGATTGCACTATAGTTTTCCATTCTGTATGTGTATTTACTATCGCCTTTCATGAACCTTCATTTTTTGTTGAGTTATAGCCGCATTTAAGAAACCGCTCATGTTTGAGTTTTCATGGGCCATCATTCAGCTTTGGTGACTACGATTGTGGATTGCACTGTAGTTATACATTATGAACCCTAATTTTCTATCGCCTTTCGCGAACCTTCATTTCTTGTTGAAAGCGCTCGTGTTTACATTTTTGTGGGCCATTTATCGCTTGTGGATTGTAATATAATTGTGCATTCTATACGCGTATTTTCCATCGCCTTTCCCAAACCTTCATTTTTTGTTGAGTTATAGCCTCATTTAGGAAACCACTAATGTTTGAGTTTTTGTGGGCCACCAATAAACTTTAGTGACTATTGTTGATTGTACTATAGTTATGCATTATGTACGCATATTTTTAATTGCCTTTCATGAACCTTCATTTTTTGTTGAGTTATAACCACATTTAGGGAAACACTCGTGTTTGAGTTTTTGTGGGCCATTGATCAACTTTAGTGACTACGATTGTGGATTTGTAGTTATCCATATTATATGCATATTTCCTATTGCCTTTCACGAACCTTCATTTTTCGTTGAGTTATAGCCACACTTGGGAAACTGCTCGTGTTTGAGTTTTCATAGGCCATCGATCAACTTTGGTGGCTACGATTGTGGATTTCAATATTACATTGTCTATTATGTATGCATATTTTCTATTTCGTTTTGTGAACCTTCATTTTTTGTTGAGTTATAGATGCATTTAGGAAAATCGCTCAGTTTGACCTTACGTGGGCCATCAATCAACTTTGGTGACTACGATTATGGATTGTACTATAGTTATGCATTATGTATGCATATTTTTAATCGCCTTTCATGAACCTTCATTTTTATTGAGTTATAGCCACATTCAAGAAAACTATCATGTTTGAGTTTTCATGGGCCGTCAATCAACTTTTGTGACTATGATTATGGATTACACTGTAGTTGTGCATCCCATATGCGTATTTTGTATCGCCTTTCGTGAACCTTCATTTTTTCTTGAGTTTATAGTTGCATTTAGGAAACCGCTCATGTTTAAGTATTTGTGAGCCATCGATCAACTTTGGTGACTACGATTGTGGATTGTACTGTAGTTGTGCATTTTGTACACATATTTCTAATCACCTTTCATGAAATTTCATTTTTTATCGAGTTATAGCCGCATTTAGGAAAATGTTCGTGTTTGAGTTTTCATGGGTCATCGATTAACTTTGTTGATTATGATTGTGGATTACACTATAGTTGTGCATTCTATGCATGTAATTTCTATCACCTTTCACTAACATTCATTTTTTCGTTGAGTTATAGCCTCTTTTAGGAAAACCGCTCAAGTTTAATTTTTCGTGGGCCACCGATCAACTTTGATGAGTATGCTTGTGGATGACACTGTAGTTGTGCATTCTGTATGCATATTTTCTATCGCCATTCGTGAACCTTCATTTGTTGTTGAGTTTTAGCCACATTTAGCAAACTACTTATATTTGAGTGTTTTTCGACCATTTATCAACTTTGGTGACTACAATTGTGGATTACACTTTAGTTGTGCATTCTATACACGTATTTTCTATCGCCTTTCGTGAAGCTTCACTTTTTGTTGTGTTATAGCCACATTTAGGAAACCACTCATGTTTAAGTTTTTGTGGGCTATCAATCAACTTTGGTGACTATGATTGTGGATTGTACTATAGTGGTGCATTCTATACGCTTATTCTCTACAGCCTTTCATGAACATTCATTTTTTGTTGACTTATAGTGGCATTTATGAAAATGCTCGTGTTTGAGTTTTCGTGGGCCATCAGTCAACCTTAGTGAATATGATTGTGGATTACATTGTAGTTGTGCATTCTATATGCGTATTTTCTATCGCCTTTTGCAAAACTTCATTTTTTGTTGAGTTATAGCCGCACTGAGGAAACCATTCGTGTTTGAGTTTTCATGGGCCATCGATCGATTTTGATGACTATGATTGTGGATTGCATTGTAGTTGTCCATTCTATACGCATATTTCTTATTGCCTTTCGTGATACTTCATTTTTTGTTGAGTTATACCGAGATTTACAAAACCGCCAGAGTTTGAGTTTTTCGTGGTCCATGATCAAGTTTGGTGACTACGCTTGTGGATTACACTGTAGTTGTGCATTCTATACACATATTTTCTATTGCCTTTCGCGAACTTCCATTTTTCATTGAGAGTTATAGTTGCACTTACAAACCACTCGTGTTTGAGATTTCATAAGCCATCGATCAACTTTGGTGACTACGATTATGGATTGCATTTTAGTTGTGTATTCTATACATGTATTTTTTATCACCTTTCGCGAACCTTCATTTTTTGTTGAGTTATAGCCACATTTAGGAAAACGCTCGACTTTGAGTTTTCGTGGCCCATTGATCAACTTTGGTGACTAACCTTGTGGATTACACTGTAGTTGTGCATTCTATATTCTTATTTTTTGTCACCTTTCACAAACCTTAATTTTTTTTTAAATTAGAGCCGCATGTAAGAATCTGCGCTTGTTTAAGTTTTTGTAGGCCATTGATCAACTTTGGTGGCTATGATTGTGGATTGTACTGTAGTTGTGCATTTTGTATGCATATTTTTAATTGCCTCTCACGAAACTTTATTCGTTGTTGAGTTATAGCCACAGTTAGGAAAACGCTCGTGTTTGAGTTTTTCGTGGAACAACAATCAATTGTGGTGACTACAATTGTGGATTGTATTGTAGTTGTACATTTTGTATGCATATTTTTAATTTAAGGAACCTTCATTTTTCATTGACTTATAGCCGCATTTCAGAAAACGGTCATGTTCAAGTTTTCGTGGGCCATCGATCAAATTTGGTGACTACGATTGTGGATTACACAGTAGTTGTGCATTCTTTACGCGTATTTTTTGTTGCCTTTCATAACCTTCATTTTTCCTTGAGTTATAACTGCACTTAGGAAACCTCTCATGTTTGAGTTTTCGTGGGCCATTGATCAACTTTGGTGACTACAATTGTTGATTCATATTGTTTATTGCCTTTCGTGAACATTCATTTTTTGTTGAGTTATACCCACATTTAGAAAACTGCTTGAGTTTGAGTTTTTTTGGGCCATTTATCAACTTTGGTAACTACACTTGTGGATTACATTGAAGTTGTACATTCTATACACATATTTTCTATTGCCTTTCGCGAACTTCCATTTTTCATTAAGAGTTATAGTTGCAATTAGCAAACCGCTCGTGTTTGAGTTTTCATAGGCCATCAATCAACTTTGGTCACTACGATTATGGATTACATTATAGTTATCTATTATGTACATGTATTTTCTATCGCCTTTCGTGAACCTTCATTTTTTGTTGAGTTATAGCTGCATTTAGGAAACTGCTCGAGTTTGAGTTTTCGTGGGCCATCGATGAACTTTGGTGACAACACTTGTGGATTACATTGTAGTTGTGCATTCTATATGTGTATTTTCTATCAACTTTTGCCAAACTTCCTTTTTTGTTGAGTTATAGGCACATTTAGGAATCCGCTCGTGTTTAATTTTTCATTGGCCATCAATCGACTTTGGTCACTACACTTGTGGATTACACTGTCGTTGTGCTTTCTATACACTTATTTTCTATCCCCTTTCACAAACCTTAATTTTTTTGTTGAGTTATAGCCACATTTAGGAATCCACGTTTGTTTGAGTTTTTGTAGGCCATTCATCAACTTTTGTGACTACGATTGTGGATTGTATTATAGTTGTGCATTATGTATGCATATTTTTAATTTCCTTTCACGAACCTTTATTCGTGTTTGAGTTTTTCGTGGGCCATCAGTCAACTATGTTGACTACGATTGTGGATTGTACTGTAGTTGTGCATTTTGTACGTATATTATTAATTGCCTTTCATGAACATTAATTTTTTGTTTAGTTATAGCCGCATTTAGTAAAAGGCTCATGTTTGAGTTTTCGTGGGCTATATCGATCAAGTTTGGTGACTACAATTGTAGTTTACACTATAGTTGTGCATTTTGTACATGTATTTTATATCGCCTTTCGCGAACCTTCATTTTTCATTGAGTTATAGCTTCACTTTGGAAACCGCTCGTGTTTGAGTTGTCATGGCGATGAACTTTGGTGACTACGATTGTGGATTATACTATTGTTGTGCATTCTATATGCGTGTTTTCTATCGCCTTTTACGAACCTTCTTTTTTTGTTGAGTTATAGCCATGTTTAGGAAAACACTGGTGGTTGACTTTTTTTGGGGCATCAATCAACTTTGGTGACCACGATTGTTGATTACACTATAGTTGTGCATTCTATACACATATTTTCTATCGCCTTTCACGAACCTTCATTTTTCGTTGAGTTATACAGCTGCACTTAGGAAACCGCTCGTGTTTAAGTTTTCATGGCCCATCGATCAACTTTGGTGACTACGATTATGGATTGTACTGCAGTTGTGCATTCTGTACACATTTTTTAATCACCTTTTGCAAACCTTCATTTTTTCTCTATTTATAGCCACATTTAGGAAAATGCTCATGTTTGAGTTTTTGTGGGCCATAAATCAGCTTTGGTGACTGCGATTGTGGATTTGTACTATAGTTGTGCATTATGTATGCATATTTTTAATTTACTTTCACGAACCTTTATTTGTTTCTAAAGTTATAGCCGCATTTAGGAAAATGCTCGTGTTTGAGTTTTTCGTAGGCCATCAATCAACTGTGGTGACTATGATTGTGGATTGCACTATAGTTGTCGATTGTGTATGTGTATTTTCTATCACCTTTCATTAACTTTTGTTGACTTATAGCTGTATTTAAGAAATTGCTCATGTTTGAGTTTTCATGGGCCATCGATCCACTTTGGTGACTACAGTTGTGGATTACACTACAGTTGTGCATTCTATATGCGTATTTTCTATCACCTTTCATGAAACTTCATGTTTTGTTGAGTTATAGCCGCATTTAGGAAACTGCTTATGTTTGAGTTTTCGCAGACCATCATTCAAATTTGGTGACTACGATTGTGGATTGCACTGTAGTTGTGCATTATGAATGCTGATTTTCCATCTTTTTCGCGAACCTTCATTTTTTGTTGATTTATAGCCACCTTTAAGAAAACACTTGTGTTATAGTTTTTGTGGGCCATCAATCAACTTTGGTGACTATGATTTTGGATTACACTGTAGTTGTGCATTCTATAC
This sequence comes from Sequoia sempervirens, assembly GCA_007258455.2. Lineage (NCBI taxonomy): Eukaryota > Viridiplantae > Streptophyta > Pinopsida > Cupressales > Cupressaceae > Sequoia > Sequoia sempervirens. Next base: position 139,634 of record VDFB02000014.1, on the reverse strand, counting down.
ACATATTTTCTATCGCCTTTCACGAACCTTCAATTTTTCGTTGAGTTATAGCCGCAGTTACGAAACCGCTCCTGTTTGAGTTTTCATGGGCCATCAATCAACTTTGGTGACTATGATTGTGGATTGCACTGTACTTTTCCATTTTGTACGCGTATTTTCTATGCTTTTCATGAAAATTCATTTTTTGTTGAGTTATAGTTGCATTTAGAAAACTGCTTGTGTTTGAGTTTTCCTGTGCCACTGATCAACTTTGGTGACTACGCTTGTGGATTATACTATAGTGATGCATTCTATGCATATTTTCTATCGCCTTTCGTGAATCTTCATTTTTTGTTGAGTTATACCCTCATTTAGGATACCTCTCGTGTTTGAGTTTTCATGGGCCATCTTTCAACCTGGGTGACTACGATTGTGGATTGCACTGTAGTTGTCCATTTTGCTCGCATATTTTCTATTGCCTTTTGTGAACACTCATTTTGTGTTGTGTTATAGCCGCATTTAGGAAACTACTCATGTTTGAATTTTCATGGGCCATTCAACAACTTTGGTGACTAGAATTGTGGATTACACTGTAGTTGTTAGTTTTGTACGCATTATTTCTATCGCCTTTTGTGAACCTTTTTTTTTTGAGTTATAGTTGCAATTAGGAAACCACTCGTGTTTGAGTTTTCGTGGGCCATTGATCAACTTTGGTGACTACAATTGTGGATTGCACTATAGTTGTACATTATGAATGCTAATTTTCTATCACCTATCGATAACCTTCGTTTTTTGTTTAGTTATATCTGCATTTAGAAAACCTCTCATGGTTGAGTTTTTGTGGGCCATCGACAAAGTTTGGTAACTACGCTTGTGGATTACACTATAGTTGTCCATTTTATAAGCGTATTTTCTATCACCTTTCATGAAAATTCACTTTTTGTTGAGTTATAGCCGCATTTAGAAAACCACTCATGTTTGAGTTTTCGTGGGCCATCGATCAACTTTGGTAACTATGATTGTGGATTACACTGTAGTTGTGCATTATGTACGCATATTTTCTATTGAATTTCGCGAACCTTTATTTTTTGTTGAGTTATAACTGCACTTAGGAAACCACTCGTGTTTGAGTTTTCGTGGGCCATCGATCAACTTTGGTGACTACAATTGTGGATTCCACTGTAGTTGTCATTTTTGTATGTGTATTTTCTATCATCTTTCAGGAACCTTCATTTTTTGTTGAGTTATAGCCGCATTTAGGAAACCACTCAAGTTTGAGTTTTTGAAAAACTAATATTTCACCAACATGCAAGAACCCCTCAAAATAGAATCTACGAAATAGTTTTTTTTTGGAAAATAAAAAATATGGGTTTTATAGGTGCTCAAGAGCTAAAGAAACCTAGATCATCTGTTTTTTGAAAAAATAAGTTTTTTCTTGAAAAAGATAGATATTTTTCAAAAGTAGAAGCAATAGAGGTAATAAAGGCAAATTTTTTGAACCTTTTTATGAAAAATATGAGAAATGGGTTTTGTAGAGAATGTCGTTCTGAGAGGACCTAGGTCATCCTTTTTTCAAAAAAAATATTTTTTAACAACATGCAAGAACCCCTCAAAAATAGAATCTACAAAACACTTTTTTTTGGAAAAAAAATATCAATTTTATAGGTGCCTATGTGCTAAATAGACCTAGATCGTCTGATTTTTGAAAAAATAAGTTTTTCTTGAAAATGATAGATGTTTTTGAAAAGTAGAAACAATGGAGGTAACATAGGTGAATTTTTTGAATCTTTTTATGAAAAATCTGAGAAATGGGTTTTATAGAGATTGTCGTTCTGAGTAGACCCAAATCATCCTTTTTTGAAACTCTAATTTTTCAACATGCAAGAACCCTTCAAAAACAGAATCTATGAAATAATTTCTTTTGGAAAAATCGAAATATGGTTTTTATAGTTGCTTGTGTCCTAAAAAGACCCAGATCGTTCATTTTTTGAAAAAATAACTTATTTTTGAAAAAGATAGATTTTTTTAAATAATAGAGGTACAGAGGTAAATTTTTTTATTCTTTTTATGAAAAATCTAAGAAATGGGTTTTGTAGAGAATGTTGTTCATAGTAGACCTAGATCATCATTTTTTCGAAAAACTAATTTTTCACCAACATGTAAGAACCCCTCAAAAATAAAATCTACAAAACAATTTTTTTTGTGAAAATTGAAAATATGGGTTTTATAGGTGCTCGAGAGCTAAAGAGACCTAGATCATCCTTTTCTCAAAAAACTATTTTTTCACCATCATTCAAGAACCCCTGAAAAATAGAATCTACAAAACAGTTTTTTTCGGGAAAATAAAAAATATGGGTTTTGTAGGTGCTCAAGAGCTAGAGAGACCTAGATCATCTGTTTTTTGAAAGGATAAGTTGTTTTTGGAAAAGATAGATTTTTTTTGAAAAGTCAAAGTAGAGAGGTAATAGAGACAATTTTTTTTAATCTTTTTATGAAAAATATGAGAAATGGGTTTTGTAGAGAATGTCATTCTGAGTACACCCAAATCGTCCTTCTCTCAAAAAACTGATATCTCACCAACATGCAAGAACCCCTCAAAAATAGAATCTATGAAACGACTTTTTCGGGGAAAATAAAAAATATGGGTTTTATAGGTACTCGTGTGCTCAAGAGACCCAAATTTTCCGGTTTTTGAAAACATAAGTTGCTCTTGAAAAAGATAGATTTTTTTGAAAAGTAGAAGTAGTGGAGGTAATAGAGGAAATTTTTTTGAATCTTTTTATGAAAAATCTGAGAAATGGGTTTTGTAGAGAATGTCGTTTTGAGAAGACTCAGATTGTCCTTTTTTCGTAAAACTAATTTTTCAACAACATGCAAGAACCCCTCAAAAATAAAATCTAAGAAACTTTTTTTTTTTGGAAAATCGAAAATATGGGTTTTATATGTGCTCGATAGCTAAACACACCCAAATCGTTCCCTTTTTTAAAATAAGTTGTTCTTGAAAAAGATAGATTTTTTTGAAAAGTAGAAGCAGTAGAGGTAACAAAGGAAATTTTTTTGAATCTTTTTATGAAAAATCTGAGAAATGGGTTGTGTAGAAAATATTGTTCTGAATAAACCCAAATCATCCTTTTTTTGAAAAAATAAGTTGTTTTTGAAAAAGAGATTTTTTTGAAAAGTAGTCACAGTAGAGGTAACATAGGCAAACTTTTTGAATCTTTTTCTGAAAAATTTGAGAAATTGGTTTTTAGAAAATGTCATTTTGAGTAATATCCAAATCATCCTGTTTTTGAAAAATTAATTTTTCACCAACATGCAAGAACCCCAAGTAAATAGAATCTACGAAATATTTTTTTTGGAAAAAATAAAAAATATGCATTTTATAGGTGCTCATGTTTTAAAGAGACCAGGATCGTCCATTTTTTGAAATTATTTGTTCCTGAAAAAGATAGATTTTTTTGAAAGTAGGAGTAGAGGTAACAGAGGCAAAGTTTTTGAATCTTTATAGCTGCACTTAGGAAACTGCTTGTGTTTGAGATTTCGTGGGCCATCGATCAACATTGGTGGCTACGATTGTGGATTGCACTGTAGTTGTCTATTTTGTACATATATTTTCTATCACCTTTCACAAACCTTCACCTTTTGTTGAGTTATAGATGAATTTAGGAAATTGCTCGAGTTTCAGTTTTCGTGGACCATTGGTCAACTTTGATGACTATGCTTGTGGATTACACTCTAGTTGTGCATTCTATATGCATATTTTCTATCTCCTTTCACAAACCTTCACTTTTTGTTGAGTTATAGCCGCATCTAGGAAACTGCTCCTGTTTGAGTTTTATTGGGCCATCAATCAACTTTTTTAACTATGATTGTGGATTACACTGTAGTTGAGCATTCTATATGCGTATTTTCTATCGCCTTTCACGAACCTTCATTTTTCATTGAGTTATACCCGCACTTAGGAAACCGCTCGTGATTGAGTTTTTGTGGGCCTTCGATCAACTTTAGTGACTACGATTGTGGATTTCACTATAGTTGTCCATTATGTGTGTATTTTCTATTGCCTTTCGCAAACCTTCATTTTTTTAGTTATAGCCGCATTTACGAAACTGCTTGAGTTTGAGTTTTCGTGGGCCATCAATCAACTTTCGTGACTATGCTTTAGGATTACATGTACTATAGTTTTGCATTCTATATGCGTATTTTCTATCACCTTTCACGAACCTCCATTTTTTGTTTAGTTATATTCGCATTTAGAAAAATGGTCATGTTTCAGTTTTTGTGGGCCATCGATCAACTTTGGTGACAATGATTGTGGATTATACTGTAGTTGTGCATTCTATACATGTATTTTCTATTGCCTTTCGTGAACCTTCATTTTTCCTATAGTTAGTTGCACTTAGGAAATCGATCGTGTTTGAGTTTTCATGGGCCATCAATCAACTTTGGTCACTACGATTGTGGATTGCACTATATTTCTGCATTTTAAATGCTAATTTTTTATTGTCGTTTGTGAACCTTCAATTTTTGTTGAGTTATAGCTGCATTTAAAAAATCGCTCATGTTTGAGTTTTTGTGGGCCATTAATCAAATTTGGTGTCTACACTTGTACATTACACTGTAGTTCTGCATTCCATACAGGTATTTTCTATCACTTTTCGCGAACCTTCATTTCTTGTTGAGTTATAGCCGCATTTAGGAAACCACACATGTTTGAGTTTTTGTGTGCCATCAATAAATTTTGGTGGCTACAATTGTCAATTGTACTATAGTTGTGCATTTTGTACACATATTTTTAATCGCCTTTCACAAACCTTCATTTTTTCTTGAGTTATAGTTGAAATTAGGAAAACGCTAATGTTTGAGTTTTCGTGGGCCATCGATTAAGTTTGGTGACTACGATTGTGGATTATGCTATAGTTGTGCACTCTATAAGCATATTTTCTATTGCCTTTCCTGACCCTTCATTTTTCGTTGAGTTATAGACGCACTTATGAAACCATTCATAATTGATTTTTCGTTCATAATTTATTTTTTCGTGGGCCATGAATCAATTTTGGTGAGTACGATTGTGGATTGCACTATAGTTGTGCATTCTATACACATATTTTCTATCACTTTTCACGAACATTCATTTTTTGTTGAGTTATAGCCGCATTTAGGAAACTGCTCATGTTTGAGTATTTGTGGTCCATCAATCAACTTTGGTGCTTATGATTGTGGATTTTATTAAAGTTGTGCATTATGTACGCATATTTTCAATCGCCTTTCATGAACCTTCCTTTTTTTATTGAGTTTTAGCTGCATTTAGGAAAAGGCTCGTGTTTGAGTTTCTTTGGGCCATCGATCAACTTTGGTGACTACTATTGTGGATTACACGATAGTTGTGTATTTTGTACGCTTAATTTCTATCGCGTTCAGGAACCTTCATTTTTCATTGAGTTATAGTTGCACATAGGAAATCGCTCATGTTTGAGTTTTTGTGTGCCATCGATCAAATTTGGTGACTACGATTGTGGATTGCACTTTATTTGTCCATTTTGTATGCATACTTTTTATCGCCTTTTATGAACCTTCATTTTTTCTTGAGTTATAGCTGCATTTACGAAACAGCTCGTGTTTGAGTTTTTGTGGGCCATTGATCAACTTTGGTGACTACGCTTGTGGATTATACCATAGTTGTGCATTCTATATGCATATTTTCTATTGCCTTTCACGAAATTTCATTTTTTGTTGGGTTATAGCAGCATTTAGGAAACCGCTCATGTTTTAGTTTTTTTGGGGCGTCAATAAACTTTGGTGACTACGATTGTGGATTGTACTGTAGTTGTTTATTTTGTACGCATATTTTTAATCGCCTTTCACGAACCTTTATTTTCGTTGAGTTATAGCCACATTTACGAAAGCACTCGTGTTATAGTTTTCATGGGCCATCAATCAAGTTTGGTGACTATGCTTGTGCATTACACTTTAGTTCTGCATTCTATACGCGTATATTCTATTGCCTTTCACGAACCTTCATTTTTTGTTCTGTAATAGCTGAAACTAGGAAACCGCTCATGTTTGAGTTTTTTTGTGGGTGATCAATCAACTTTGTTGACTATGATTGTGGATTGTATTGTAGTTGTGCATTTTGTACTCATATTTTTAATCACCTTTCACGAAGCTTCATTTTTTGTATGGAGCAAATGGATGGAGCAAATGGATGAGTGCCGGAGATGCATTTAGGAAAACGCTCATATTTGACTTTTCGTGGGCCATCGATCAACTTTAGTGACTAAGATTGTGGATTACACTAGTTGCGCATTCTACATGCGTATTTTCTATCACCTTTCGTGAACCTTCATTTTTCGTTAAGTTATAGCTGCACTTAGGAAACCGCTTGTGATTGAGTTTTGGTGGGCCATCGATCAACTTTGGAGACTACAATTGTGGATTGCACTGTAGTTCTCCATTTTGTATGTGTATTTTCTATCGCCTTTCGCGAACCTTCATTTTTTGTTCAGTTATAAAAACATTTAGGAAAACGCTCATGTTTGAGTTTTCATGGGCCATTTATCAACTTTGGTGACTACGATTATATTGTAGTTGTGCATTCTATACATGTATTTTCTATCGCCTTTCGTGAACCTTCATTTTTTGTTGAATTATACCTGCATTTAGGAAACCGCCCATATTTGACTTTTTATGGGCCATCAATCAACTTTGGTGACTACACTTGTGGATTACATTGTAGTTGTACATTTTGTATGCATATTTTCTATGACCTTTAGTGAACCTTCACTTTTTGTTGAGTTATACCAGCATTTACGAAACTGCCGATATTTAACTTTTGTGGGCCATTGATCAACTTTGGTGACTACGATTGCGGATTACACCGTAGTTGAGCATTCTATATGTGTATTTCCTATTGCTTTTTGTGAACCTTCATATTTTTTTTAATTCTAGCCTCATTTAGGAAACCGCTTGAGTTTGAGTTTTCGTGGGCCATCAATCAAATTTGGTAACTACGCATGTGGATTACATTGTAGTTGTGCATTCTATATGCATATTTTCCATCACCTTTCACGAACCTTCATTTTTTTTCAAGTTATAGTCGCATTTATAAAACTGCTCATGTTTGAGTTTTTGTGGGCCATCAATCAACATTGGTAACTACGATTCCGGATTGTACTATACTTGTGCATTATAATGTATGCATATTTCTAATCTCCTTTCACGAACCTTCATTTTTTGTTGAGTTATAGCGGCATTTAGGAAAACGCTCGTATTTTAGATTTCGTGGGCTATTGATCAACTTTCGTGACTACGATTGTCAATTACACTGTAGTTGTGCATTCTAGACGTGTATTTTCTATCACCTTTTGCGAACCTTAATATTTCATTGAGTTATAGTTGCACTTAGGAAACTGTTATTTTTGAGTTTTTGTGGGACATCAATCAACTTTAGTGACTGCGATTAGGGATTGCACTATAGTTGTGCGTTTTATACGCGTATTTTCTATCACCTATCACGAACCTTCATTTTTGGTTGAGTTATAGCCGCATTTAGGATACCACTCGTGTTTGAATTATCGTGGGCCATCGATCAATTTTTGTTGACTACAATTGTGGATTGCATTGTAGTCTTGCATATTGTACACGTATTTTCTATCAACTTTCACAAACTTTCATTTTTTGTTTTAGTTATTGTAGCATTTAGGAAACCACTAGTGTTTGACTTTTCGTGGGCCATCGGTCAATTTTTGTTGACTACGATTGTGGATTGCATTGTAGTTGTGCATATTGTACGCGTATTTTATATCAACTTTCGCAAACTTTCATTTTTTCTTTTAGTTATTGTCGCATTTAGGAAACCACTCATGATTGAGTTTTTGTGGGCCATCGATCAACTTTTGTGACTATGATTGTGAATTACACTGTAGTTGTCCATTCTATATGTGTATTTTCTATCACCTTTTGAAAACCTTAATTTTTTGTTGAGTTATACTCGCATTTAGGAAACAGCTAATGATTGAGTTTTTGTGGGTCATTGATCAACTTTGGTGACTATGATTGTCGATTGTATTTTAGTTGTGTATTTTGTATGCACTTTTTTAATCGCCTTTCACGAACCTTCATTTTTTGTCTAGTTATAGCTACATTTAGGAAAATTCTCATCTTTGACTTTTCGTGGGCCATTGATTAGTTTTCAAGACTACGATTGTCGATTACACTATAGTTGTGCATTTTATACACGTATTTTCTATCACCTTTCATGAACCTTCATTTTTTGTTGACTTATAGCTGGATTGAGGAAACCACTTGTGTTTGAGTTTTCATGGGCCATCAATCAACTTTGGTGACTACGATTGTGGATTGCACTGTAGTTGTCTATTCCGTACGTATATTTTCTATCGCTTTTCGCAATCCTTCTCTTTTTGTTGAATCATAGACGAATTTAGGAAACCGCTCGAGTTTCAATTTTTGTGGACCATCGATCAACTTTGGTGACTACGATTGTGTATTGTTCTGTAGTTGTGTATTAAGATTACACATACTTTTAATCACCTTTCACAAACCTTCATTTTTTGTTGAGTTATAGCCGCATTTAGGAAATCTCTCGAGTTTGAGTTATCATAGGCCATCGATAAACTTTGGTGACTACGATTGTGGATTCATTGTAGATGTGCATTCTATACCGTATTTTCTATCGCCTTTCACAAACCTTCATTTTTTGTTGAGTTATAATTGCATTTAGAAAACCACTTATGCTTGAGTTTTTGTGGGTCATTAATCAAGTTTGGTGACTATGATTGTGGATTGTGCTATAGTTGTGCATTTTGTATGCATATTTTTAATCGCTTCTCATGAACCTTCATTTTTTGTTGTGCATTCTATACCCGTATTTTCTATCGACTTTCATGAACCTTCATTTTTCATTGAGTTATAACTGCACTTAGGAAACCACATATTTGAGTTTTTGTGGGCCATCCATCAACTTCAGTTCATTTTAGGATTGCAGTGTAGCTGTCCATTCTCTACGTGTATTTTCTATTGCCTTTCGTGAATGTTCATTTTTATCCATCAACTTTGGTGACAACACTTGTGGATGAAACTATAGTTGTGCAATCTATACGATTGAGGATTGCAGTGTAGTTGTCCATTCTCTACGTGTATTTTCTATTGCCTTTCGTGAATGTTCATTTTTATCCATCAACTTTGGTGACAACACTTATGGATGAAACTATAGTTGTGCAATCTATATGCATATTTTTTATTGCCTTTTGTGAATCTTCATTTTTTATTTTGTGATAGCCACATTTAGGAAACCTCTCGCCTTTTAATTTTTGTTGGCCATCGATTAACTTTGGTGAGTACAATTGTGGATTGCACTGTAGTTATACCTGCATTTAGGAAACCGTTCGTGTTTGAGTTTTTGTGGGCCATTGATCAACTTGTTGACTATGCTTGTGGATTAAATTGTGGGCTATCAATCAACTTTGGTGACTACGATTGTGGATTAAATGGTAGTTGTGAATTTTGTACAGATATTTTTAATCAAATTTCATGAACCTTCATTTTTTGTTGAGTTAGAGCTGCATTAAGGAAAACGCTCATGTTTTAGTCTTCGTGGGCCATCGTTCAACTTCAGTGACTACAATTGTGGATTGCAGTGTAGTTGTCTATTCTCGACATGTATTTTTAATCGTCTTTCATGAACCTTCATTTTTTTATGAGTTATAGCTGCATTCAGGAAACCGCTTGAGTTTGAGCTTTCGTCGATGATCGATCAACTTTTGTGAGTACACTTGTGGACGACACTGTAGTTGTGAAATCTATTCACGTAATATCTATTGCCTTTCGTAAACCTTCATTTGTTTTTAGTTATACCACATTTAGGAAAACACTCGTGTTTTAGTTTTTGTTGGCCATTGATCAACTTTGGTGAGTACAAATGTCGATTGCACTGTAGTTGTCCATTCTGTACGCATATTTTCTATCACATTTCGTGAACCTTCATTTTTTGTTGAGTTATAGCGGCATTTAGGAAATTGCTCGAGTTTGAGTTTTTGTGGGCCATCAATCAAGTTCAGTGACTGCGATTGTACATTATAATATAGTTGTGCATTCTATATGCATATTTCTTATTGCCTTTAGTGAACCTTAATTTGTCGTTGAGTCATTGCAGCATTTAAGAAACTGCTCATGTTTGAGTTTTTGTGGGCCATCAATCAACTTTGGTGGCTACGATTGTGAATTACACTGTAGTTGTGCATTCTATACTAGTAGTTTCTATCGCCTTTCGCGAACCTTCATTTTTTGTTGAGTTTATAGATACATTTAGGAATCTGCTCATGTTTGAGTTTTTGTGGGTCATCGATGAACTACGATTGTTGATTGTATTGTATTTGTCCATTCTATATGCATATTTTATATCGCCTTTAACGAACCTTTATTTTTTGTTGAGTTATAGCGACATTTAGGAAATCACTCATGTTTGAGTTTCTATGTGCCGTCAATCAACTTTGGTGACTACGATTGTGGATTGTACTTTAGTTGTCCTTTATGTACACGTATTTTCTATCGCCTTTTGTGAACCTTCATTTTTTGTTTAATTATAGCTGCATTTAGGAAACTGCTCGTGTTTGAGTTTTCATGGGCCATCGATCAACTTTGGTGACTACGCTTGTGGATTACACTATACTTGGGCCTTTGTTACCTCTACTGCTTCTACTTTTAAAAAAATCTATCTTTTTCAAAAACAACTTATTTTTAAAAAAAATCGATGATCTGGGTCTATTCAGCACACTAGCACTTATAAAACCCATATTTTCGATTTTCCCAAAAATATTGTTTCATAGATTCTATTTTTCAGGGGTTTTTGCATGTTGGTGAAAATTTGGTTTTTTGAAAAAAGGATGATCTAGGTCTTATTCTGAACAACATTCTCTACAAAACCCATTACTATTATTTTTCATAAAAAGATTCAAAAAATTTGCGTCTGTTACCTCTACTTCTACTTTTCAAAAAAATCTATATTTTTCAACAACTAATTTTAAAAAAATGGATGATCTGGGTGTCTTTAGCTATCGAACACCTATAAAACCCATATTTTCAATTTTTTCAAAAAAAATTGTTTCGTAGATTCTATTTTTGAGAGGTTTTTGCATGTTAGTGAAAAATTAGTTTTTCGAAAAAAGAACGATTTCAGTCTACTTAGAATTACATTCTCTACAAATCCCATTTCGAAGATTTTTCATAAAAAGATTCAAAAAATTTGTCTCTGTTACCTCTACTCTTCTATTTCTCAATAAAATATATCTTTTTCAAAAATAACTTATTTCTTCATAAAATAGACGATCTAAATCTCTTCAGCAAACCAGCACCTATAAAACCCATATTTTTCATTTTCCCAAAAAAAATTGTTTTGTAGATTCTATTTTTGAGGGGTTCTTGCATGTTGGTGAAAAATTAGTGTTTCGAGAAAAAGGACGATCTGGGTCTACTCAGAATGACATTCTCTACAAAACCCATTTCTTAGATTTTTCATAAAAAGATTAAAAAAAATTACCTCAGTTACATCTACTATTTCTACTTTTCAAAAATGTCTATCTTTTTCAAAAATAATTTTATTTTTTCAAAAAACGGATGATCTGGGTCCTTTTAGCACATGAGCACTTATAAAAACCATATTTTGATTTTCCCAAAAAAAATTGTTTCATAGATTCTATTTTTGAGGGGTTCTTGCATGTTATTGAAAAATTAGTTTTTTGACAAAAGGACGATCTGTGTCTACTTAGAACAACAATCTCTACAAAACCCATTTCTTAGATTCTTCATAAAAAGACTGAAATTTTTTTCCTATGTTACCTCCACTGCTTCTACTTTTCAAAAACAACTTGTTTTTCCAAAAAATCAGACGATCTGGGTCTCTCTTCAGCACACGAGTACCTATAAAACCTATATTTTTGATTTTCCTAGAAAAAAATGTTTCGTAGATTCTATTTTTGAGCGGTTATTGCATGTTGGTGAAATATTAGTTTTTTGAAAAGAGCACGATCTAGGTGTACTCAAAATGACATTTTCTACAGAGCCCATTTATCCCATTTTTCATAAAAATATTTTAAAAATTTGCTTTTGTTACCTATACTACTACTTTTCAAAAAAATATATATATTTTTCAAGAAGAAATTATTTTTTCAAAAAATCGACGATCTGGATCTCTTTAGCACACGAACACCTATAAAACCCATTTTTTTAATTTTCCAAATAAAATAGTTTCGTAGATTCTATTTTTGAGGGGTTCTTGCATGTTGGTGAAAAATTAGTTTTCCAACAAATGGAAGATTTGGTTCTACTCAAAACAACGTTCTCTAAAAAACTCATTTCTTAGATTTTCAATAAAAAGATTCAAAAAAATTCTCTATTACCTCTACTGTAGTTGTGCATTCTATACGCATATTTTCTATCGCCTTTCACGAAACATCATTTTTCGTTCAATTATAGCAGCACTTAGAAAACTGCTCATGTTTGAGTTTTCGTGGGCCATCGAACAATTTTGGTGAATACGATTATCAATGGAACTGTAGTTGTCCATTCTCTATGTGTATTTTCTCGCCTTTCGCAAGCCATCATTTTTTCTTGAGTTATAACTACATTGAGGAAACTGCTTATGTTTGTGTTTTTGTTGAGTCATAGCCGAATTTACCACTCATGTTTGTGGTTTTATGGGCCATCGATCAACTTTGGCGACTACGATTGTGGATTGTACTCTAGTTCTTCATTTTGTACGAATATCTTTAATCGCTTTTGACGAACCTTGATTTTTTGTTGAGTTATAGCCACATTTAGGAAAATGCTCATGTTTGAGTATTCGTGGGCCATCGATTAACTTTGGTGACTATGCTTGTGCATTACACTGTAATTGTGCATTCTATACGTGTAGTTTCTATCGCATTTCACGAACGTTCATTTTTTGTTGAGTTATAGCCGCATTTGGAAACCACTCATGTTTGAGTTTTTGTAGGCCATCATTCAACTTTGGTGACTACAATTATGAATTGTACTATAGTTGTGTATTTTGTACGCATATTTTTAATCACCTTAATAAACCTTCATTTTTTTTAAGTTATAGCCGCATTTAGGAAAACGCTCGAGTTTGAGTTTTCGTGGGCCATCGATCAACTTTGTTGACTACACTTGTGGATTACACTGTAGTTGTGCATTCTATATGCGTATTTTCTATCGCCTTTCACGAAACTTGATTTTTTTTTAAGTTATAGCTGCAGTTAGGAAACCAGTTTGTTTGAGTTTTCTTGGGCCATTGATCAACTTCGGTGACTACAATTGTGGATTGCACTGTAATTGTGAATTCTATATACGTATTTTCTATCCCATTTCGTCAACCTTCAATTTTCGTTCAGTAATAACCGTACTTAGGAAACCGCTCGTGTTTGAGTTTTCGTTGGCCATCGATCAACTTTGGTGTCTACGATTGTGAATGGCATTGTAGTTGTGCATTCTATATGCATGTTTTCTATTACCTTTCACGAACCTTCATTTTTCACTAAGTTATAGCCATATCTAGGAAATCGCTCGTGTTTGAGTTTTTGTGGGTCATCTATCATCTTTTGTGACTACGCTTGTGGATTATATTGTAGTTGTGCATTCTATACGTGTATTTTCTATTGCCTTTTAAGAAAACATTCATTTTTTGTTGAGTTATAGCCACATTTAGGAAAGCACAACGTGTTTGAGTTTTCTTGGGCCGTCATTCAACTTTGGTGACTACGATTGTGCATTAAAATGTAGTTATGAATTCTATACATGTATTTTCTATCCCCTTTCAAGAAGATTAATTTTTCATTGAGTTACAGCCGCACTTAGGAAACTGCTTGTGTTTGAGTTTTTCGTGGGCTATCCATAAACTTTGGTGACTACGATTGTGGATTGCACTGTAGTTGTCCATTTTGTATGAGTATTTTCTATCGCCTTTCGTGAACATTCATTTTTTTTTTGAATTATAGCCGTATTTAGGAAACTGCTCGAGTTGGAGTTTTCGTGGGCCATCGATCAACTTTCGTGACTACAATTGTGGATTGTAGTGCAGTTGTGCATTCTGTTTGTATATTCTTAATTTCCTTTCACAAACGTTCATTTTTTTTTTAGATATTGTAGTATTTAGGAAACCACCAGTATTTGAGTTTTCATGTGCCATCAATCAAATTTGGTGACTACAATTGTGGATTGAACTGTAGTTGTCCAATATGTACGTGTATTTTCTATCGCCTTTCGTGAACCTTCATTTATCGTTGTGTTATAGCCGCATTTAGGAAACCGCTCGTGTTTGAGTTTTTCACAACCGATCAACTTTGGTGACTAAGATTGTCGATTGCACTGCAGCTGTCCACTCATGTTTGAGATTTTGTGGGCCATCGATCAACTTTGGTGACTATGCTTGTGGATTACACTGTTTTATACGTGTATTTCCTATTTCATTTTTTGTTGACTTATAGCCGCATTTTGAAAACTAGATGTTTTAGTTTTTATGGGCCATCAATCAAGTTTGATGACTACGATTGTGAATTACACTATAGTTGTCCATTCTATACATGTATTTCCTATCACATTTTGTGAATCTTCATTTTTTGTTGAGATATAGCTGCATTTAAGAAACTGCTCTTGTTTGAGTTTTTGTGGGCCATCAATCAACTTTGTTGACTACAATTGTGGATTGTACTATAGTTGTACATGTTGTATGCATATCTTTAATCTCCTTTCACGAACCTTCATTTTTTTTGAGTTATAGCCACATTTAGGAAAATGCTTGTGTTTAAGTTTTTCGTGGACCATCGCTTAACTTTTTTGACTACGATTTTGGATTACACTATAGTTGTGCATTCTATACGCATATTTTTAATCACCTTTCGCAAACCTTCATTTTTCGTTGAGTTATAGCCGCACTTAGGAAACTGCTCATGTTTGAGTTTTCGTGGGCCATTGATCAACTTTTCTGACTACGCTTGAGGATTACTATAGTTGTAAACTTTATACACATATTTTATATAACCTTTTGCAAACCTCCATTTCTTGTTGAGTTATAGCCGCATTCAGAAAACTACTCATGTTTGAGTTTTTATGAGCCATCAATCAACTTTGGTGACTATGATTATGGACTGTACTCTAGTTGTGCATTCTATACGCATATTTTGAATCACCTTTCACGAACCTTCATTTTTTGTTGAGTTATAGCTGCATTTAGGAAAGCACTCATGTTTGAATTTTCGTGGGCCATCAATCAACTTTGGTGACTACGATTGTGGATTACACTGTAGTTGTGCATTTCATACGTGTGTATTGTATTGACTTTCACAAACCTTCATCTTTTGTTGAGTTATAACCACACTTAGGAAACTACTCGTGTTTGAGTTTTCGTGGGCCATTCATCAACTTTTTTGACTACGCTTGTGGATTACACTATAGTTGTAAATTTTATACGAGTATTTTTTACAACCTTTCACGAACCTTCATTTCGTGTTGAGTTATAGCCGCATTTAGGAAACCACTCATGTTTGAGTTTTTATGGGCCATCAATCAATTTTGGTGACTATGATTATGGATTGTACTCTAGTTGTGTATTCTATACACATATTTTGAATCGCCTTTCACGAACCTTCATTTTTTGTTGAGTTATAGTTGCATTTAAGAAAACGCTCATGTTTGAATTTTCGTGGACCATCGATCAACTTTGGTGACTACGATTGTGGATTACACTGTAGTTGTGCATTTCATACGTGTGTATTCTATTGACTTTCGCGAACCTTCATTTTTCATTGAGTTATAACTACAGTTATGAAACCAGTTGTGTTTGAGTTTTCACGGCCCATCGATTAACTTTCGTGACTGCAATTGTGGATTGGCCTATAGTTGTCCATTACATATGTGTATTTTCTATCGTCTTTTGCGAACCTTCATTTTTTGTTGAGTTATAGCCGCATTTAGGAAACCGCTTGATTTTGAGTTTTCCTGTGCCACCAACCAACTTTGGTGACTATGATTGTGGATTGGTCTATAGTTGTCCATTCTGTATGCATATTTTTAATCACTTTTCACAAACCTACATTTTTTGTTTAGTTATAGCTGTATTTAGGATATCACTGGTATTTAAGTTTTTATAGGCCATCGATGAACTTTGGTGACTATGATTGTGGATTGGACTGCTGTTGTCCAATTTGTACGAGTATTCTCTATCACCTTTCACGAACCTTCATTTTTTGTTTATTTATAGCCCCATTTAGGAAACCACTCATGTTTTAGTTTTTGTGGGCCATTGTTCAACTTTGGTGACTACGCTTGTGGATTACACTATAGTTGTGCATTCTATATGCATATTTTTTATTTTCTTTTGCGAACCTTCATTTTTTTTTTAGTGATAGCCGCATTTAGGAAACCGCTTATGTTTGAGTCTTTTTGGGGCATCGATCAACTTTGGTGACTATGATTGTGGATTGTACTGTTGTTGTGCATTTTGTATGCATATCTTTAATCGCCTTTCATGAACCTTCATTTTTAGTTGAGTTATAACTACATATAGGAAAATGTTAGTGTTTGAGTTTTTGTGGGCCATGGATAAATTTTGGTGGCTACGATTGTGGTTTGCACTCTAGTTATTCTTTATATAAGCGCATTTTCTATCACCTTTCGTAAACCTTCATTTTTCATTGAGTTATAGCCGCACTTAGGAAAATGCTTGTGTTTAAGTTTTCTTGGGCCATTGATCAACTTTGGTTACAATGCTTGTGGATTACACTATAGTTGTGCATTCTATATGCGTATTTTCTATCGCCTTTTGCAAAGTTTCATATTTTGTTGAGTTATCAACGCATTTATGAAATTGCTCATGTTTGAGTTTTAGTGGGCTATCGATCAACTTTGGTGACAATGATTGTGGATTCTACTGTAGCTGTGCATTCTGAATGCATATTTTTAATCGCCTTTCATTAACCTTCATTTTTTGTTGAGTTATAGTCACATTTAGGAAAGTGCTCATGTTTTAGTTTTTGTGGGCCATCGATCAACTTTGGTGACTACAATTGTGGATTACACTCTAGTTGAGCATTTTATACACGTATTTTCTATCCCCTTTCGTGAAACTTCATTTTTCATTGAGTTATAGCCGCACCTAGAAAACCACTCGTGTTTTAGTTTACGTGAGCCATCGATGAACTTTGGTGTCTACGATTATGGATTGCACTATAGTTGTCCATTTTATACGTGTATTTTCTATCAGCTTTCATGAACCTTCAATTTTGTTTGAGTTATAGCCGCATTAAGGAAACCACTCGTGTTTGAGTTTTTGTGCAATCAACTTTGGTGACTACGATTGTGGATTGTATTGTAGTTGTGCAATCTATACATGTATTTTCTATTGCCTTTCGTGAAACATAATTTTTTGTTTCTATTACAGCCCCATTTAGGAAACCGTTCATGTTTTAGTTTTTTTGGCTCCTCGATCAACTTTGGTGACTACGATTGTGGATTGTACTATAGTTTTGCATTTTGTATGCATATTTTTAATCCCCTTTCATGAACCTTCATTTTTTGTTGAGTTATAGCCACATTTAGGAAAATGCTCGTGTTTGAGTTTCCATGGGCCACCGATAAACTTTTGTGAGTACGCTTGTGGACTACACTATAGTTGTGCATTTTATACGCGTTTTTTCAATCACCTTTTGCAAACCCTCTTTTTTTGTTGAGTTATAATCACATTTATGAAACTGCTCATGTTTTAGTTTTTGTTGGCCATCAATAAACTTTGGTGACTACGATTGTGGATTGCACTGTAGTTGTGCATTTTGTATGCATATTTTTAATCGACTTTCAGGAACCTTCATTTTTTGTTGATTTATAGCCGCATTTATGAAAACGCTCATGTTTCAGTTATCGTGGGCCATCAATCAGCTTTGGTGACTCTAATTGTGGATTACATTGTAATTGTGCATTCTATAAGCAAATTTTCTCTTGCTTTTCGTGAACCTTCAAATTTTGTTGAGTTACAGCCGCACTTAGGAAATCGCTCGTGTTTGAGTTTTTTGTGGGCCGTCAATCAACATTGGTGACTATAATTGTGGATTGAACTCTAATTTTCCATTCTATAAGCATATTTTTAATCACCTTTCATGAACCTTCATTTTTTGTTGAGTTGTAGCCACATTTAGGAAACCGATCATGTTTGAGGTTTTGTGGGCCATCGATCAATTTTGGTGACTATGATAGTGGATTGTACTATAGTTGTGCATTCTGTATGCATATTTTCTATCGCCTTTTGTGAACCTTCATTTGTTGTTGAGTTATAGTCGCATTTACGAAACCGCTCGTAATTGAGTTTTCGTTGGCCATCGATGAACTTTGGTAACTACGATTGTGGATTACACTGTACTTGTGCATTCTATACACGTATTTTCTATTGACTTTTGCGATCCTTCATTTTTCGTTGAGTTATAACTGCACTTAGGAAACACTCATGTTTGAGTTTTCGTGGGCCATCGATAAACTTTGGTGACTACAAATGTGGATTGCATTGTAGTTATCCATTCTATACATGTATTTTCTATCGGCTTTTCCAAACCTTCATTTTTTGTTTAGTTATAGCCGCATTTACGAAACCGTTCAAGTTTGAGTTTTCTTTGGCCATTGATCAACTTCGGTGACTACGCTTGTGAATTACACTATAGTTTTACATTCTATACGCGTATTTTCTATCGCCTTTCGTGAACCTTCATTTTTTGTTGAGTTACAATCACATTTAGGAAACTGGTCCTATTTGATTTTTTATGGGCCATTCATCAACTTTGGCGACTACGATTGTGTGTTGTACTGTAGTTGTGCATTTTTTATGCATATTTTTAATCGCTGTTCACAAACCTTCATTTTTTGTTGAGTTTTAGCCGCATTTGGGAAAACGCTCGTGTTTGAGTTTTCATGGACCATCAATCAACTTTGTTGAAAACGATAGTGGATTACATTGTAGGTTTGCATTTTATATGCATATTTTCTATAGTGCATCGTGAACCTTCATTTTTTATTCAAATATAGACACACTTCAGAAACAGCTTTTGTTTGAGTTTTTCTGGGCCATTGATCAACCTTTGTGATTACAATTGTGGATTACACTATATTTGTGCATTCTATACGAGTATTTTCTATCGCCTTTCGTGAACATTCATTTTTTGTTGAGTTATAGCCGCATTTTGGAAACCACTCATGTTTGAGTTTTTATGGGCCATCGATCAATTTTGGTCACTACGATTATGGATTGTACTGTAGTTGTGCATTTTGTACGCATATTTTGAATCACCTTTAACGAACCTTCATTTTTTGTTTGAGTTTGAGTTTTCATGGGCCATTGATCAACTTTGGTGAATACGATTGTGGATTAAACTGTAGTTGTGCATTCTATACACGTACATTCTATAAACTTTCGAGAACCTTCATTTTTCGCTGAGTTATAACTACACTTAGGAAACCACTCATGTTTGAGTTTTCATGGGCCATCAATCAACTTTGGTGACTATAATTGCAGATTCCACTATAGTTGTCCATTTTGTATGTCTATTTTCTATCACATTTCGCGAACGTTCTTTTTCTGTTGAGTGAAAAATTAGTTTTTCGAAAAAGGATGTTTTGGGTCTACTTAGAGCGATTCTATTTTAGAGGGGTTCTTACATGTTGGTGAAAAAATAGTTTTTGAAAATAGGACGATCTGGATCTATAAAACCTATCTTTTCGATTTTCCCAACAAAAATGGTTTCGTAGATTCTATTTTTGAGGGGTTCTTGCATGCTTGTAAAAATTTAGCTTAGCTAGACGAAGATGATCTGGGTGTAGTCAGATCGACATTCTCTACAAAACCCATTTTTCAGATTTATCATAAAATGGACAATCTGGGTCTCTTTAGCAAATGAGCACCTATAAAACCCATATTTTAATTTTCTCAAAAAAAAAAATGGTTCGTAGATTCTATTTTTGAGGGGTTCTTGCATGTTGCTGAAAAAATAGTTTTTCAAAAAAAGGACGATTTGGGTCTACTAAGAACGACATTTTCTATGAAATCCATTTCTCAAATTTTTGATAAAAAGATTCAAAAAATTTACCTCTATTACCTGTACTGCTTCTACTTTCAAAAAATGGATGATCTGGGTCTCTTTAGCACACGAACACCTACAAAACCTATATTTTATATTTTCCCAAAAAAAATTGTTTCATATATTCTATTTTTGAGGGTTTTTTGCATGTTGGTGAAAAATTAATTTTTCGAAAAAAGGACGATTTGGATTGCATTATGTACGCATATTTTTAATTGCCTTTCACGGACCTTCAATTTTTGTTGAGTTATATCATCATTTAGGAAAACGCTCATGTTTAAGTTTTCATGGGCCATCATTCAATTATGGTGACTACAATTATGGATTACACTGTAGTTGTGCATACTACACGTGTATTTTCTATCACCTTTCGCGAACCTTAATTTTTCGTTGAGTTATAGCTACACTTAGGAAACCGCACATGTTTGAGTTTTCATGGGCCATCGATCAACTTTGATGACTATGACTATGGATTGCATTGTAGTTATACATTTTGTACACATATTTTCTATCGTTTTGCACGAACCTTCATTGTTTGTTGTGTTATAGCGGCATTTAGGAAACCGCTCGAGTTTGAGTTTTTGGGGGCCATCGATCAACTTTGGTGTCTACGCTTGTGGATTACACTATAGTTGGGCATTCTATATGTGTATTTTCCATCGCCTTTCACGAACATTCATTTTTTGTTGAGTTATAGCCGTATGTAGGAAACCGCTCGTGTTGGAGTTTTTGTGGGCCATCAATCAACTTTGGTGACTACGATTGTGGATTACATTGTAGTTGTCCATTTTGTACGCATATTTTCTATTGCTTTTCCTAAACGTTAATTTTTTGTCGATGGGCATTTACGAAACCGGTCGTATTTGACTTTTCGTGGGCCATTGATCAACTTTCGTAACTATGATTTCGATTGCACTGTAGTTGTGCATTCGTAGGTATTTGAGTATTCATGGTCCATCGATCAACTTTGGTAACTACGATTATCAATTGCACTGTAGTTGTCCAATCTGTACGCGTATTTTCTATCACCTTTTGTGAACCTTCAGTTTTCATTGAGTTATAGTCGCATTTAGGAAATCGCTCGTGTTGGAGTTTTTGTGGGCCATCGTTCAACTTTAGTGACTACGATTCTAGATTGCACTATAGTTTTGAATTCTATATGCGTATTTTCTATCTACTTTTGTGAACCTTCATTTTTCGTTTAGTTATAGCTGCATTTAAGAAACTGATTGTATTTTCTATCCACTTTTGTGGGCCGTTGTTCAACTTTGGTGATTATGATTGTGGATTGCACTGTAGTTGTCCATTTTGTATGCGTATTTTCTATTCCCTTCCGCGAACCTTCATTTTTCGTTGACTTATAGCCACATTTTGGAAAACACTCGTGTTTTAGTGTTCGTTGGCCACCAATCAACTTTGGTGACTACGATTGTGGATTACACTAGAGTTTTGCATTCTATACGTGTATTTTCTATCGCCTTTCACGAATCTTCATTTCTCATTGGGTTATAGCCGCACTTAGGAAACTGCTCGGATTTGAGTTTTTGGGGGCCATAGATCAATATTGGTGACTATGATGGATTGCACTGTAGTTGTCCATTATGTATGCGTATTTTCTATCACCTTTCGCGAACTTTCATTTTTTGTTGACTTATACCCACATTTGGAAACTGCTTGAGTTTCAATTTTCGTGCACCATCGATCAATTTTGGGGACTACGCTTCTAGATTACATTGTAGTTGTGCATTCTATACGCGTATTTTTTATTGCCTTTTGCGAATGTTGATTTTTTGTTGAGATATAGCCATGTTTAGGAAACCGCTCATGTTTGACATTTCCTTGGCCATCGATCAACATTGGTGACTACAATTGTGGATTACATTGTAGCTGTCCATTCTATACACTTATTTTATATCACCTTTCTAGAAGCTTCATTTTTTGTTGAGTTATAACTGTACTTAGGAAATTGCTCGAATTTGAGTTTTTGTGGCCATCGATCAACTTTGGTAACTACGATTGTGGATTGCACTTTCGTTGTCCATTCTCTACATGCATTTTCTATCGCCTTTCGAGAAACTTTATTTTTTGTTGAGTTATAGCCGCATTTACAAAAGCGCTCGAGTTTGAGTTCTCGTTGGCCTTCAATAACTTTGCTGCCTACGCTTGTGGATTACACTGTAGTTGTGCATTCTATCTGTGTATTTTCTATCGCTTTCCACAAACCTTTTTTTTTAGTTATAGCCGCATTTAGGAAACCACTCGTGTTTGAGTTTTTGTGGGGCATCGACCAACTTTGGTGACTACGACTGTGTATTACACAGTAGTTGTGCATTTTATACATGTATTTTCTATCGCCTTTCGCCAACATTCATTTTTTGTTGAGTTATAGCTACACTTAGGAAACCGCTCATGTTTCAGTTTTTGTGGGCTATTGATCAACTTTGGTAACTATGATTGTGGATTACACTATAGTTGATAATTTTTCACCCTTATTTTTTATCGCCTTTTGTAAGCCTTCATTTTTGTTGACTGATAGCTGCATTTAAGAAACCGCTCGTGTATTAGATTTTGTGGGCCATCGATCAACTTTGGTGACTATGATTGTGGATTGAATTGTAGTTGTGCATTACAAACTCCAATTTTCAATCTCCTTTTGTGAACGTTCATTTTTTGTTGAGTTGTAGCCGCATTTAGGAAACTACTCGTTTTGAGTTTTTGGTGGTGATCAATCAACTTTGGTGACTACGATTGTGGATTGTACTATAGTTGTGCATTCTGTACGCATATTTTTAATCACCTTTCACAAAATTTCATTTTTTGTTTAGTTATATTCATAGTTAAGAAAACGCTCGTGTTTGAGTTTTCGTGGGCTAGATCAACATTGGTGACTACGATTGTGGATTACACTGTAGTTGTGCATTCTATATGCATATTTTCTACCGCCTTTCGCAAACGTTCATTTTTCATTGAGTTATAGCTGCACTTAGGAAACCGCTTGTGTTTGAGTTTTTGTAGGCCATTGATCAACTTTGGTGACTATGATTATGGATTGCACTGTAGTTCTCGATTCTATACATGTATTTTCTATTTCCCTTTGAAAACCTTCATTTTTTTGTTGAGTTATAGCTGCATTTAGGAAACTAGTCGTGTTTTAGTTTTTGTGGGCCATTGATCAACTTTGGTGACTATGATTGTGGATTGTACTATAGTTGTGCATTCTCTAAGCATTTTTTTTTTTCCTTTCATGAACCTTCATTTTTTGTTGAATTATAGCCGCATTTAGGACAACACACGTGTTTGAGTTTTCATGGGCCATCAATCAACATTGGTAACTACGATTGTGGATTGCACTGTAGTTGTGCATTATGAACGCTAATTTTTTGTCGCCTTTCGCGAACGTTCAATTTTATTTGAGTTATAGATGCATTTAGGAAACTACTCGTTTTGAGTTTTTGTGGGCCATCAATCAACTTTTGTGACTATAATTGTGGATTGCACTATAGTTTTCAATTTTGTACACATATTTTCTATCGCCCTTTGCGAAACTTCATTTTTCGTTGAGTTATAGCCGCATTTAGGAAACTACTCGTGTTTGAGTTTTTGTGGGCCATTGATCAACTTTGGTGAGAATGATTTTGGATTGTACTATAGTTCTTGATTTTGTACACGTATTTTCTATTGCCCTTTGCGAACCTTCAATTTTCATTGAGTTATCGCCGCATTTAGGAAACTAGTCCTGTTTGAGTTTTTGTGGGCCATTGATCAAATTTGGTGATTATGATTGTGGATTTTACTATAGTTGTGCAATATCTAGGCATATTTTTATTCACTTTCACATACCTTCATTTTTTGTTTAATTATAGCTGCATTTAGGAAAATACTCATATTTGAGTTTTCGTGGGCCGTTGACAAACTTTGGTAACTACGATTCTAGATTGCACTATAGTTGTGCATTACGAACGCTAGTTTTCTATCCTTTCGTGAACATTCAATTATTTTTGAGTTATAGCTGCATTTAGGAAACTACTCGTTTTGAGTTTTTGTGGGCCATGAATCAACATTTGTGACTACGATTGTGCATTGTACTATAGTTTTGCATTTTATACGCGTATTTTCTATTGCCTTTCGTGAACCTTCATTTTTCGTTGCATTATAGCCGCACTTAGGAGACCGCTCGTGTTTAAGTTTTCGTGGGCCATCGATCAACTTTGGTGACTACACTTGTGGATTGTACTATAGTTCTGCATTATGTCTACATATTTAACCGCCTTTTGTGAACCTTCATTTTTCGTTGAGTTATAGCCGCATTTAGGAAATCGCTCGTGTTTGAGTTTTCATGGGCCAATCAACTTTGGCTACTGCAATTGTGGTTTACGCTTTAGTTTTGCATTCTATACGCATATTTTTTATTGTCTTTCATGAACCTTCATTTTTGTTGACTTATAGCCACATTTAGGAAAACACGCATGTCTGAGTTTTCGTGGGCCATGAATCAAATTTGGTGACTATGATTGTGGATTGCATTATAGTTGTCCATTCTTTACCTGTACTCTCTATTACCTTTCACGAACCTTCATTTTTCATTCATCTATAGCCGCACTTACGAAATGACTCATATTTGAGTTTTTGTGGGCCATCGATCAACTTTGGTGACTAAAATTGTGGCTTGCAATGTAGTTGTTTCTTCTGTATGCATATTTTCTATTGCCTTTCACAAACGTTCATTTCTTATTGACTTATAGCTGCATTGAGGAAACTGCTTGAGTTTGATTGGTTTCGTAAATGTTGCTATAACTCAACAAAAAATGAACGTTTGCAAAAGTTAATAGAGAATACGCATACAAAATGGACAACTGTAGTGCTATCCAGAATTCTAGTAAGCAAACTTGATCAATGGCCCACAAAAACTCAAACACGAGCTTTTTCCTAAATGTGGCTAAAACTTAACAAAAAATGAAGTTTTGTGAAAGGCGATTAAATTTTTTTGTACAAAATGCACAACTACAGTATAATCCACAATTGTAATCACCAAAGTTCACAAAAATGCAAGCATGAGTGGTTTCCTAAATGTAGTTATAACTCAACAAAAAATGAGGGTTCGCAAAAGGTGATAGATAATATGCGTATAGAATGCACAATTACAATGTTATTCACAAACGTAGTCACTGGTTGCGCCCACAAAAGGATATGAAAATCACGGCAAAACCTATCCTGAGAATTAGACATTCCAACAGGGGACTAATATCTTTTCATGGTCGTTCATTTACTTGTCAAACCAGGGAACGTATACTTTGAATGGAGCAGCACAATATATGCACTAGGAACTAGTTTCAGTCACAACTTAACGGAAATAAATACTTGGAAAGAATTCTACCTACGCTACAGGAAGGTAATGCAAAGTTCTCTTAACTCAACCATAATCTAACCAAAGCAGAAATCATAACAGCTACAACTGATAGACAAACTATAAACTGGGCTTATGCTGCAGGAACATTGTAAGACTGAGTTTGCACAGAAACTTCAAAGATGAAATCTAACTGATGATCAACAGAAAAGGAACAGCTAACTAACTAACCACAGATACTTACTAAGTGGGCCCCCTTAGCAAGCATCAACTAATTACGCAAGTACTGAACTCAGAATGGTATACATTGTTATGTTCATATGAAAACTAACAACAAACTCTGTCTCTTGTCATACAGATTCTTCTTTTTATTATCATACTGACTCTTACATGATATCTTTCTGTCTCACTATACTTTCCTATCTATCTCTATTTCTCTCTTACTTGTTCACCCGCGCATGAGGAACACTTATTTAAATCAGGAAAACAACTAACTAACTAACCCTAACAAAGAAAGACGTGGATATGAAATGTATCTAGAAATCAAGGAACAAACTTCATAAATGAGTTTATCCGTTCAACCCGATCCAAAGAGAATCTAGCACTCCACTCTTTCTAGATTGACTGACATTTAAAATCCTTCCCAACAGTTTCGGTCAAAGAGTCTTTGCCAGAGCTTCCTCGAAGTCGTGCAGGAAATGGACTTTACTGAAAGGTCGAGATCGGCTGCGCTTGACTCGATAATACTTTCTTCAACAACCTGTGAAACACAAGGTAATAGATGCGAAAGAAAAGGTGCATGGCACATACACAATATCCATTCATTAATCACATATTTAAATCTATTTCGTCATTCAAAAACTATATTCGATATACCAGTCATTTAGGGTGTGAACGGGGTAATAAATATAGATAAGTCAACATGATAGGCTGCAGGAACATGAAAGTGTATTGCTACAGGATATCCCAATAAAAGGTTTCAAAAGAGTTTAAACAACCATGAATAACAAAAGTAAAGGTTTTAAAGTACACCATGATATCCAAATCATGAGCATATTTTGGGCTCATCAGTCACCAAAGTTGATTGATGGCCCACAAAAATTTAAACAGGAGTGGGTTCCTAAATTTGGCTATTTACTCAACAAAAAAATGAAAGTTCGCAAAAGGCGATAGAAAAGTATCGTTCATAATGCACAAATACACTGAAATCCACTATCATAGTCACCAAAGTTGATCGACGGCCCATGAAAACTCAAACACGAGCGGTTTCCTAAATGCGGCTATAACTCAACAAAAAATTAATGTTCACGAAACGCGATAAAAAATTCGTGTAGAAAATGGACAACTACAGTGCAACGCAAAATCGTAGTCACCAAAGTTGATCGATGCCCCACATTTTTCTTAAATGCGGCTATCACTCAACAAAAAATGCAAGTTCATGAAAGGTGATTAAAAATATGCGTACAAAATGCACAACTACAGTACAATCCAAAATCGTAATCACCAAAATTTATCGATGGCCCAAAAAACTCAAACATCATCGATTTCCTAAATGCGACTATAACTCAACAAAAAATGAAGATTCACGCAAGGCAATATAGAAAATATGCATATGGAATGCACATATGCACAACTACAGTGTAATCCATAGGCGTAGTATCCAAAGTTGATCATTGCCCACAAATACTCAAACACAAGCGGTTTCCTAAATTTGGCTATAACTAAACAAAAATTTAAGGTTCGCGAAAGAAAATAGAAACTTATCATTCATAATGCACAACTACAATGCAATCCATAATTGTAGTCACCAAAGTTGATCGATAACCTACGAAAACTCAAACACGAGCGGTTTCGTAATGCGGCTATAACTCAATAAAAAATGAAGGGTCACAAAAGGCGATTCAAAATACATGTACAAAATGGACAACTACAGTGTAATCCACAATCGTAGTCACCAAAGTTGATTGATGGCCCACAAAAACTCAAACACGAGCGGTTTCGTAAGTGCGGCTATAAGTCAATGAAAAATGAAGGTTCATAATAGAAAATATGTGTATTGAATACACAACTACAGTGTAATCCACAAGTGTAGTGACCAAAGTTGATCGATGGCCCACAAAACCTCAGGCATGAGCGTTTTCCCAAATGCTATCATAACTCAAGAAAAAAAGAAGGTTTGTGAAAGGCGATAGAAAATATGTGTATAGAATGCACAACTACACTGTAATCCACAATCGTAGACACCAAAGTTGATCAATGGCCCAAAAAAACTCAAACACAAGCGGTTTCCTAAATGCGGCTATAACCTAAAAAAAACTAAAGGTTCGCGAAAGGTGATAGAAAATACGCATATAGAATGCACAACTATAGTGTACCACACAAGCGTAGTCACTAAAGTTGATCGATGGCACAACAAAACTCAAACTTGAGCAGTTTCCTCAATACAACTATAACTTAACAAAAAATAAAGGTTCGTGAAAGGTAATAGAAAATATGCATATAAAATGCAAAAGTATATTGTAATCAACAAGTGTAGCCACCAAAGTTGATTGATGGCCCATGAAAACTCAAACACGAGTGATTTCCTAAGTGCGGCTATAACTAAATGAAAAATAAAGGTTAATGAAAGGGGATAGAAAATACACATAGAGAATGCAAAAACTACAATGTAATCCACAATTGTAGTCACCAAAGTTGAACGATGGCCCACAAAAACTCGAACAAGAGCGTTTTCCTAAATGCAGCTATAACTAAACAAAACATAAAGGTTCGTGAAAGGAAATTAAAAATATGCACACAAAATATACAACTACAGTACAATCCACAATCATAGTCAACAAAGTTTATCGATCACCTACTAAACCTCAAACATGAGCGGTTTCCTAATAGCGGCTATAACTCAAGAAAAAAATGAAGTTTTGTGAAAGGCGATAGAATAGAATGCACAACAACAGTGTAATCCACAAGTGTAGGAACCAAAGTTCATCGATGGCCCATGAAAACGCAAACTTGAGTGGTTTCCTAACTGCGGCTATAACTCGATGAAAAATGAAGGTTCGCGAAAGCTGATAGAAAATATGCATATAGAGTGCACAACTATAGTGTAATCAACAGATGAAATGCATGTGTTTTACTTTTCATGGGTCACAGATCAACTTTGTTCACTATTATTGTGAATTATAGTGTAGTTGTGCATTCTATACATGTATTTTCTATCGCCTTTCGCGAAACTTGATTTTTTCGTTGAGTGATAGCTACACTTAGGAAACCGCTCATGTTTGAGTTTTCGGAGGCCATCAATCAATTTTGGTGACTACGATTGTGGATGGTATTATAGTTGTCTATTCTCTACGTGTATTTTCTCACCTTTTGCGAGACTTCATTTTTTTTGAGTTATAGCCGCATTTAGGAAATCCCTCGTGTTTGAGTATTTGTGGGTCATCGATCAACTTTGGTGACTACGCTTGTGGATTACACTGTAGTTGTGCATTATATATGCGTATTTTCTAACGCCTTTTACAAACCCTCATTTTTTGTTGTGTTATAGCCGGATTTAGGAAATCTGTCGTGTTTGAGTTTTTGTGGGCAATCGATCATCTTTGGTGACTACACTTTTGGATTACACTGCAGTTGTGCATTCTATACACATATTTTCTATTACCTTTCGCCAAAATTCATTTTTTGTTAAGTTATAGTTGCATTTAGGAAACCGCTCATGTTTGAGTTTTCGTGGGTCGTCGATCAACTTTGGTGACTACGATTGTGCATTGCAATGTAGTTGTGAATTTTTGTATGCGTGTATTTTATCCTCTTTCGCAAACCTTAATTTTTTGTTGAGTTAGAGCCGCATTTACAAAACCGCTCTTGTTTGAGTTTTCATGGGCCATCGATAAACTTTGGTGACTACGATTGTAGATTGCACTGTAGTTTTCCATTTTCTAGTAGTATTTTCTATCGCCTTTCGTAAAGCTTCATTTTTTGTTGAGTTATAGCCGCAATTAGGAAGCTGGTCGTGTTTGAGTTTTTGTGGGCCATTGATCAACTTTGGTCACTACGCTTGTGGATTACAGTGTAGTTGTGCATTCTATATGCTTATTTTCTGTCACGTTTCGTGAACGTTCAATTTTTGTTGAGTGATAGCCACATTTAGGAGACTGCTCGAGTTGGAGTTATCAAGGGCCATCGATCAACATTGGTGACTAGGATTGTGGATTGTAGTGTAGTTGTGCATTATGTACATATATTCTTAATTTCTTTTCAAAAACCTTCATTTCTTTGTTGAGTTATAGCCATATTTAGGAAACCGCTCGTATTTGAGTTTTTGTGGTCCATCGATCAACTTTGCTGACTACGATTTTGGATTGCACTCTAGTTGTCCAATCTGTACACTTATTTTCTATTGCCTGTCTTGAATATTCTTTTTCTGTTCAGTTATATTTGCATTTTGGAAATTGCTGATGTTTTGAGTTTTCATGGGCCATCGATCAACTTTTGTGACTACAATTGTGGATTCCATTATAGGTGTCCATTCTATATGCTCGTGTTTAAGTTTTCGTGGGGCATCAATAAACTTTGGTGACTAAAATTGTGCGTTGCACTGTAGTTTCCCATAGTGTATTTGTATTTTCTATCACCTTTCGCGAACCTTAAATTTTTGTTGAGTTATAGCCGCATTTAGGAAACCACTTGAGTTTGAGTTTTTGTGGGGCATCAATAAACTTTCATGACTATGCTTGTGGATTACCCTATAGTAGTGCATTCTATAAGTGTATTTTTATCGACTTCTGCCTTCATTTTTTGTTGAGATATAGCCGCAATTAGGAAACCGCTCATTTTTTAGTTTTTGTGGGCCATTGATGAACTTTAGAGACAACGATTGTGGATTGTACTATAGTTGTGCATTTTGTACACATATTTTTTTATCACCTTTCATGAACCTTCATTTTTTGTTGAGTTATAGCCCCATTTAGAAAATGCTCGTGTATGATTTTTCGTGGGCCGTCGATCAACATTGGTGACCACGATTGTGGATTGTATTGTACTTGTCCATTATGCACGTGTATTTTCTATTGGCTTTCGTGAACCTTCATGCTTTGTTGAGTTATAGCCGCCTTTCAGAAACCACTCGTGTTTGAGTTTTCCTAGGCCATCGATTAACTTTGATGACTGCAATTGTGGATTGCACTGTAGTTGTGCATTATGAATGCTAATTTTCTATTACTTTTCATGAACGTTTATTTTTTGTTGAGTTATACCCGCATTTAGGAAACCGCTCGTGTTTGAGTTTTTGTGTCCCATCGATCAACTTTGGTGACTACGCTTGTGGATTACACTATAGTTGTGCATTCTATACACATATTTTTTAACGCCTTTTGCAAACTTTCAGTTTTTGTTCAGTTATAGCCACATTTAGGAAACCTCTCATGTTTGAGTTTTTATGGGCCATCAATCAACATTGATGGTGACTACGATTGTGGATTGTACTATAGTTCTACATTGTTTACGGATATTTTTAATCACCTTTAACGAACCTTCATCTTTTGTTGAGTTATAGTTGCAACTAGGAAAACACTTGTGTTTGAGCTTATGTGGGGCATTGATCAACTTTGGTGATTACAATTATCGATTACACAGTAGTTGTGCGTTCTATACATGTATTTTCTATCTCCTTTCGCGAACCTTGATTTTTTGTTAAGTTATAGGTGCACTTAGGAAACTGCTAGTATTTGAGTTTTCGAGGGCCATTGATCAATTTTGGTGACTACGATTGTGGACTGCACTATAGTTTTCCATTTTGTACGTGTATTTTCTATCTCCTTTCATGAACCTTCATTTTTTGTTGAGTTATAGCTGCATTTTGGAAACCACCCGAGTTTGAGTTTTCAAGGGCCATCAATCAACTTTGGTAACTACGATTGTGGATTGACTATAGTTCTACATTTTGTAAGCATATTTTTAATCGCCATTCATGAACCTTAATTTTTTGTTGAGTTATAGACGCATTGGAAAACACTCATTTTTGAGTTTTCGTGGGCCATAAATCAATGTGGGTGACTATGATTGTGGATTTCACTATAGTTGTGCATTCTATACACGTATTTTCGATCATATTTCATGAAGCTATATTTTTCATTGAGTTATAGTTGCACTTAGGAAGCTGCTCGTGTTTGTGTTTTCGTGGGGCATTGGTATTGGTGACTACGATTGTGGATTGCACTATAGTTGTGCATTTTGTACACGTATTTTTTATCACCTTTCACAGACCTTCATTTATTGTTGAGTTGTAGCCGCATTTAGGAAAGTGCTCGAGTTTGAGTTTTATTGGGCCATCAATCAACTTTGGTGAATACGCTTGTGGATTAGACAGTAGTTGTGCATTCTATATGTGTATTTTGTATCTCCTTTCGTAAACCTTCACTTTTTCTTGAGTTATTGCCGCATTTAGGAAACTTCTTATGTTTGACTTTTTAATGGGCTATCGATCAACTTTGGTGACTACGATTGTGGATTATACTTTAGCTGTGCATTATGTATGCATATATTTTATTGCCTTTCTGGAACCTTGATTTCTTGTTGAGTTATAGTCACATTTTGGAAAACCCTCGTGTTTGAGTTTTTGTGGGCCATCAATCAACTTTGTTGACTACAATTGTGGATTACACTATAGTTGTGCATTCTATACTTGTATTTTCTATCCCATTTCGTGAACCTTCATTTTTCATTGAGTTATAGCCGTATTTAGGAAAATGATCGTGTTTGAGTTTTTCATGGGCCATCAGTCAACTGGGGTGACAACGATTGTGGATTGCACTGTAGTTGTCCATCCTTTATGCGTATTTTCTATCACCTTTCGTGAACCTTCATTTTTTTGAGACTACGATTGTGGATTGCATTGTAGTTCTGCATTATGAATGCTAATTTTCTATCTTCTTCTGTGAACCTTCATTTTTTGTTGAGATAAAGCCGCATTTAGGAAACTGGTAATGCTTGAGTTTTCATGTGCCATCGATCAACTTTGGTGACTACGATTGTCGATTGCACTGAAGTTGTCCATTATGTACGTGTATTTTCAATCACCTTTCGTGAACATTCATTTTTTTTTGAGTTATAGCCACATTTACGAAACCATTTGTGTTTGAGTTTTCGTTGACCATCACGAAAGGAAATAGAAAATGCATGCATAGAATGCACAACTATAGTGTAATTGACTATCATGGTCACCAAAGTTGATTGATGCCCCACGAAAAGTCAACTATGAGCATTTTCCTAAATACGGCTATAAATCAACCGAAAATGAAGGTTCATGAAAGGCGATCAAAAATACGCATATAGAATGCACAACTTCAATGTAATTCTCAAGTGTAGTCACCAAAGCTGATCGATGACCTACGAAAATTCAAACTCGAGCGGTTTTTCTAAATGCATATATAACTATCAAAAAAATTAAGGTTCTTGAAAGGCAATAGAAAATACATGTATAGAATGGACAAGTACAGTGCAATCAACAATCGTAGTCATGAAAGTTAATCGATGGCCCACGATAACACAAACACGAGCGGTTCCCTAAATAAGGCTATAACTTAACAAAAAATAAAGATTCATTAAAGGTGATAAAAAATACGTGTATAGAATGCACAACTATAGTGTAATCCACAATCGTAGTCACCAAAGTTCATTGATGGCCCACGAAAACTCAAACTCAAGCAGTTTCCTAAATGCGTCAATAACTGAAAAAAATGAAGGTTCATGAAAGCCGATAGAAAATGCGCATACAAAATGGAAAACTACAATGCAATCGACAATCATAGTCCCAAAGTTGATTGATGGCCCACGAAAACTCAAACACAAGTGGTTTCCTAGTGTGGCTATAACTCAACGAAAATTGAAGGTTCGTGAAAGGTGATAGAAAATACGCCTATATAATGCAGAACTACAATCTAATCGATAATTGTAGTCACCACAGTTGATCGATAATGCTAGTCAACAAATTTGATTGATGCCCCATGAAAACTCAAATACAAGTGATTTCTTAAGGCTATAACTAAATGAAAAATGAAGGTTTATCAAAGGCGATAGAAAATACATGTATATAATGCACAACTATAGTGTAATCCACAATCGCAGTCACCAAAGTTGATCGATGGGCCACAAAAACTCAAACACAAGCGGTTTATTAAATGCGGCTATAACTCAACTTAAAATGAAGGTTCGCGAAAGGAAATATAAAATACACATATAGAATGAACAAGTACAGTGTAATCCACAAGCGTAGTCACCAAAGTTGATCGATGGCCCACGAAAACTAAAATTTGAGCGGTTTCCTAAATGAGGCTATAACTCAACAAAATATGAAAGTTCACAAAAGGCGATAGAAAATACATGTATAGAATGGACAACTACAGTGCAATCGACAATCGTAGTCACCAAAGTTGATCGATGGCCCACAAAAACTCAAGCACGAGGAGTTTCCTAAATGCAGCTTTAACTCAACAAAAAATGAAGGTTCACGAAAGGAGATAGAAAATTAGCATTCATAATGCAAAACTATAGTGCAATCCACAATTATAGTCACAAAAAAATGAAGGTTCACAAAAGGTGATAGAAAATATGCATAAAGGATGGACAACTACGGTGTAATCCATGATCGTAGCCACCCCAGTTGACTAATGGCCCATGAAAAAACTCAAACACGAGCATTTTCCTAAATGCGGCTATAACTAAAAAACAAATAAAACTTTGTGAAAGGAAAATAAATATAGGCATACAGAATGCACAACAACAGTACAATCTAAAATCGTAGTCACCAAAGTTGATCAATTGGCAACAAAAACTCAAACACGATTGGTTTCCCAATTGTGGCTATAACTGAACAAAAAAGAAAGGTTCACGAAATGCGATAGAAAATACGCATACAGAAAGGACAACTACAGTGCAATCAACAATCATAGTCACCTAAGTTGATCGATGGCCTACAAAAACTCAAACACGAGCAGTTTCCTAAGTACAGCTATAACTCAATGAAAAATGAAGGTTTGCGAAAGGCGATAGAAAATACATGTATAGAATGCTCAACTACATTGTAATAAAAAATTGTGGTCACCAAAGTTGATTGATGCCCCACGAAAAGTCAACCACGAGTGTTTTCGTAAATGCGGCTATGACTCAACAAACAATGAAGGTTCGTGAAAGGCAATAGAAAATACGATATAGAATGCACAACAACAGTGCAATCCACAATCGTAGTCACCAAAGTTGATCGATGGCCCATGAAAACTCAAACATGAACGGATTCCAAAGTGCAGGTAATATCTCAACGAAAAATGAAGGTTCACGAAAGGCGATAGAAAATACGCGTATAAAATGTAAATCTATTGTGTAATACAAAAATCATAGTAACCAATGTTGATCGATAGCCCACGAAAACTCAAACATGCGCGCTTTCCAAAATGCGTCTATAACTAAACAAAATGTAGAATTACAGTACAATCCAAAGTTGTAGTCACCAAAGTTGATCGATGGCCAATAAAAACTCAAACATGAGCGGATTCATAAAAAGATTCAAAATATTTGTCCCTATTACCTCTACTAATTCTACTTTTCAAAAAAATCTATATTTTCGAAGAAAAAATATTTTTTTCAAAAACTGGACAATCTGGGACTATTTAGCACACGGGAACCTATAAAACCCATATTTTTAATTTTCCCAAAAAAAATTGTTTCGTAGATTCTATTTTTGAGGGGTTCATGCATGTTGGTGAAAATTTAGTTTTTTGAAAAATGGATGATCTGGGTATTCTTAGAACGACATTCTCTACAAAACCCATTTCTAAGATTTTTCATAAAAAGATTCAAAAATTTTGCCTCTGTTATCTCTATTGCTTCTACTTTACAAAAAAATGTATCTTTTTCAAAAACAACTTATATTTTCAGTTAACGGACGATTTGTGTCTACTCAGAATGACATTCTCTAAAAAATCTATTTCTAAGGTGTTTCCTCAATGCAGCTATACCTCAAAAAAAATGAGGGTTCGTGAAAAGAGATAAAAAATTAGCATTCATAATGCAAAACTACAGTGCAATCCATAATTATAGTCGCCAAAGTTGATCAATGGCCCACAAAAACTTAAACATGAGCTATTTCCTAAATGAAGCAATAACTCAACAAAAAATAAAGGTTCACGAAAGGCGATAGAAAAAATGAATATAGAATGGACAACTACAGTGCAATCCACAATTGTAGTCACCACAGTTGATCGATGGACCACGAAAAAGTCAAACACGAGTGTTTTCCTAAATGCAGCTATAACTCAAGATAACAAATAAAGGTTCATGAAAGGAATATAAAAATATGCATACAAAATGCACAACTACAATGGAATCCACAATTGTAGTCACCACAGTTGATCGATGGACCACGAAAAACTCAAACATGAGCGTTTTCCTAAATGCCGCTATAACTCAAGAACAAATAAAGGTTCGTGTAAGGAAAATAAAAATATGCATACATAATGGACAACTACAGTACAATCCACAATCGTAGTCACCAAAGTTGATTGATGGCCCACAAAAACTCAAACACGAGCGTTTTCCTAAATGTGGATATAATTAAGGAAAAAAATGAAGGTTCATGAAAGGTGATTAAAAATATGTGTACATAATGCTCAACTAGAGTACAATCCACAATCATATTCACCAAAGTTGATTGATAGGCCACAAAAACTCAAACACGAGCGGTTTCCCAAATGTGGTTATAACTCAACAAAAAATGAAGGTTCATGAAATGCGATAGAAAATACACGTATAGACTGGACAACTATAGTGCAATACACAATTGTAGTCAACTAAATTGATTGATGGCCCACAAAAATTCAAACACGAGCGGTTTCCTAAATGCAACTATAAATCAACGAAAAATGAAGGTTCGCAAAAGGCGACAGAAAAAACGTGCATAGAATGAAAAACTACAATGTAATAAAAAATTGTGGTCACCAAATTTCATTGATGCCCCACAAAAAGTCAACCATGAGCATTTTCCTAAATATGACTATAAATCAACCAAAACTAAAGGTTCGTGAAAGGTGATAGAAAATACGCGTATACAATGCACAACTATAGTGTAATCCAGAAGCGTAGTCACCGAAGTTGATCGATGACCCACGAAAATTCAAACTCGAGCGGTTTCCTAAATGTATCTATAAATGATAAAAAATTAAGGTTTCCAAAAGTCAATTGATAATACATGTATAGAATGGACAAGTATACTGCAATCCACAATCGTAGTTACGAAAGTTGATCGATGGCCCACAAAAACTCAAACACGAGCAGTTACCAAAGTGTAGGTCAACGAAAAATGAAGGTTTACGAAAGGCGATAGAAAATACGAGTATAAAATACACAACTATAGTGTAATCCACAATCATAGTCACCATAGTTGACCGATGGAGCATAAAAACTCAAACTCGAGCGGTTCCCTAAATACGGCTATAACTCAATAAAAAGTGAAGGTTCGCGAAAGTTGATCGATGGACCACAAAAAATTAAAACACGACCGATTTCCTAAATGCGGCTATAACTTAACAAAAAATGAAGGTTCGCGAAAGGTGATAAAAAATACACGTATAGAATGCACAACTATAGTGTAATCTACAATCGTAGTCACCAAAGTTCATCATAGCCCACAAAAACTCAAACTCAAGCGGTTTCCTAAACGCATCTATAACTCAAAAAAAATGAAGCTTCATGAAAGCCGATAGAAAATGCGCATACAAAATGGACAACTACAGTGCAATCCACAAT
This sequence comes from Sequoia sempervirens, assembly GCA_007258455.2. Taxonomy (NCBI): domain Eukaryota; kingdom Viridiplantae; phylum Streptophyta; class Pinopsida; order Cupressales; family Cupressaceae; genus Sequoia; species Sequoia sempervirens. Next base: position 102,389 of record VDFB02000014.1, on the reverse strand, counting down.
CGTAGTCACAAAGTTGATCGATGGCCCACGAAAACTCAAACACAAGCAGTTTCCTAAGTGCGGCTATAACTTAACAAAAAATGAAGGTTCGTGAAAGGCGATAGAAAATATGCGTATAGAATGACGAACTATAGTATAATCGATAATCGTAGTCACCAAAGTTGATCGGTGGCCTATGAAAACTCAAACACAAGCATTTTCCTACTGCGGCTATAACTCAACAAAAAATAAAGGTTTGTGAAAGGCGATAGAAAATAAGCATTTAGAATGCACAACTATAGTGCAATACACAATCGTAGTCACCAAAGTTGAACCATGGTCCATAAAAATTCAAACAAGAGCAATTTCCTAAATGCGGTTATAACTGAACAAAAAATGAAGGTTCGCGAAAGGCTATAGAAAATATGCGTAGGGAATGCACAGCTATAGTGCAATCCACAATCATAGTCGCCAAAGTTGATAGATGGCCCAGAAAAACTAAAAAACGAGCGGTTTCATGAATGCGGCTATAAGTCGACAAAAAATTAAAGTTCACAAATGGATAGAAAATACACAAACAAAATGGACAACTAAAGTGAAATTAAGAATCGTAGTCACCAAAGTTGATCGATGGCCCATAAAAACTCAAACATGAGTGATTTCATGAATGCGGCTATAACTCAACAAAAAATGAAGGTTCATGAATGGAGAGAAAATACACAAACAGAATGGACAACTAAAGTGCTATCCATAATTGTAGTCACCAAAGTTGATCGATGGCCCACGAAAAACTCAAACATGAGCATTTTCCTAAATGCAGCTATAACTCAAGAACAAATAAACATTCGTGAAAGGAAATTAAAAATATTTGTACAAAATGTACAACTATAGTAAAATCCACAATCGTAGTCACCAAAGTTGATTGATGACCCACTAAAACTCAAACACGAGCATTTTCCTAAATGCGGCTATCTCAAGAAAAAATGAAGGCTCCTGAAACACGATTAAAAATATGTCTAAAGAATGCACCACTACACTACAATCCACAATCATAGTCACCAAAGTTGATCGATGGGCCTTGAAATCTCAAACACGAGCAGTTTCCTAAATGCAGCTATAACTCATTAAAAATGAAGGTTCACGAAATGCAATAGAAAATACACATACTAAATGGACAACTACAGTGCAATTCACAATTGTGGTCACCAAAGTTGATCGATGGCCCACAAAAACTCAAACACAAGCGGTTTCCTAAGTGCAGCTATAACTCAGTGAAAAATGAAGATTCTTGAAAAGCGATAGAAAATTAGCGTATATAATGCACAACTACAATGTAATCCACAAGCGTAGTCACAAAAGCTGATCGATGGCCCATGAAAACTCAAACTCGAGCGGTTTCCTAAATGCGGCTATAACTAAACAAAAAATGAAGGTTCGTAAAAGGCAATAAAAAATACACGTATAAAATGGAGAGCTATAGTGCAATCCATAATCATAGTCACCAAAGTTGATCGATGGGGTACGAAAACTCAAACACGAGCGGTTTCCAAAGGGTAGCTATAACTCAATGAAAAATGAAGGTTCACAAAAGGTGATAGAAAATACACGTATAGAATGCACAACTACAGTGTAATACATAATCTCAGTTACCAAAGTTGATCGATGGCCTACAAAAACTCAAACACAAGCCTTTTCCGAAATGCCACTATAACTCATCAAAAAATGAAGGTTCGCGAAAGGTGTTAGAAAATTCCATAATGGACAACTACAGTACAATCCACAATCCTAGTCACCAAAGTTGATCAATTACCCAGAAAAACTCAAACAAGAGCGGTTTCCCAAATGTGTCTATAACTCAACAAAAAATGATTTTTTTTGAAAAGTGATAGAAAATACTCGTCGTAGATAGAAAACTCAAAGAAAAGCGCTGTCCAAAGTGCAGCTATAACTCAATGAAAAATGAAGGTTCACAAAAGGCGATAGACATCAAGCGTATAAAATGCAAAAATTTAGTGTAATCCACAATCGTACTCATAGAAGTTGGTCGATTGCCCGAGAAAACTCAAACACAAGCATTTTCATAAATAAGGCTATAACTAAACAAAAAATGACGGTTCGTGAAAGGCGATTAAAAATATGTGCAATTAGCGTTCATAAGGCACAACTATAGCACAATCCACAATTGTAGTCACGCAAGTTGATCGATGGCCCATGAAAACTCAAACACGAGCGGTCTCCTAAATGCGGCTATAACTCAACAAAAAATCAATGTTCACAAAAGGCGATAGAAAATACGAATACAAAATGGACAACTACAGTGCAATCCATAATCGTAGTCACCAGAGTTGATCGATGGCCCACAAAATTGCAAACACGAGCATTTTCCTAAATGCATTTATATCTCAGCAAAAAGTAAAGGTTCGCGAACGACGATAGAATATATACATACATAATGGACAAATACAATGCAATCCACAATTGTAGTTACCAAAGTTGATTGATGGCCCACAAAAAGTAAAAAATGAGTGGTTTCCTAAATGCAGCTATAACTCATCAAAAAATGAAGGTTCGCAAAAAGCGATAGAAGATACACGTAGAGAATGGACAACTACAGTGCAATCCAAAATCAGTCACCAAAGTTGATCGATGGCCCACAAATTCTCACACACGAGCGGTTTTGTAAGTGCAACTTGAACTCAACAAAAAATAAAGGTTCGCAAAAATTATAGAAAATATGCATATAGAATGCACAACTATAGTGTAATCCACAATCGTAGTCAATAAAAATTGATTGGACGCCCACGAAAACTCAAACACAAGCGTTTTCATAAATGGTGCTATAACTCAACAAAAAATGAAAGTTCGTGAAAAGCAATTCAAAATATGCATACAAAATGCACAACTATAGTACAATCCACAATCGTAGTCACCAAAGTTGATCGATGGCCTCCAAAAACTCAAACATGATTAGTTTCCTAAATGTGGCTATAACTCAACAAAAAATGAAGGTTCACGAAAGGCGATAGAAAATACGTGTATAGAATGCATAGCTAAAGTGTAATCGACAAGCGTAGTCACCAAAGTTCATTGATGGCCCACGAAAACTCAAACACGAGCATTTTCCTAAATACGGCTATAGCTCAACAAAAAATGAAGGTTCATGAAAAGTAGAAGCAGTTGAGGTAATAGAGGCAAAATTTTTGAATCTTTTTATGAAAAATGGGATAAATGGGTTTTGTAGAGAATGTAATTTTGAGTAGAACCAGATCGTCCTTTCCTCTAAAAACTAATATTTCACCAACATGCAAGAAGGCCTAAAAAATAGAATCTACGAAACAACTTTTTCAGGAAAAATTTAAAATATGGGTTTTATAGGTACTCATGTGCTCAAGAGACCTAGATTTTCCAATTTTTGAAAAAGTAAGTTGTTCTTGAAAAAGATATATTTTTTTGAAAAGTAGAAGCAGTGGAGGTAACAGAGGCAAAGTTTTTGAATCTTTTAATGAAAAATCTAAGAAATGGGTTTTCTAGATAATGTCATTCTGAGTATACGAAGATCGTCTTCTTGAAAAATAATTTTTCAACAATATGAGAGAACCCCTCAAAAATAGAATCTAGAAAAACAATTTTTTTGGGGAAAAATTGAAATATGGTTTTTATAAGTGCTCGTGTGCTAAAGGAACCCAGATTGTCTATTTTTTGAAAAACTAATTTTTCAACAACATGCAAGAACCCCTCAAAAATAGAATCTACTAAACAATTTTTCTTGGGAAATTCGAAATATGGTTTTTATAGGTGCTCATGTACTAAAAAGACCTAGATCATCTGTGTTTTGAAAAAAAAAGTTATTCTTTAAAAAATTGGTGACTATGATTGGGGATTGCACTGTAGTTGTCCAATCTATATGCGTATTTTCTATCACCTTTCGCGAACCTTCATTTTTTGTTGAGTTATAGCCGCATTTAGGAAAACGATCATGTTTGACGTTTTGTAGGGCATCGATAAACTTTTGTGACTATGATTGTGGAATTTTTGTGAACCTTCATTTTTTGTTATGTTATAGCCGCATTTAGGAAATCGATCATGATTGAGTTTTTGTGGGCCATCGATCAACTTTGGTGAATATGATTACGGATTACATTGTATTTGTGCATTCTTTTCGTGTATTTTTTGTATCCTTTCGCAAACCTTGATTTTTCGTTGAGTTATAGCCGCACTTAGGAAACCGATTGTGTTTGAGCTTTCATGGGCCAGCGATCAACTTTGGTGACTATTGTGGATTGCACTGTAGCTGTCCATTCAGTATGCGTATTTTGTATTACCTTTCGTGAACCTTCATTTTTTGTTGAGTTATACCCGCATTTAAGAAACTGATCGAGTTTGAGTTTTCGTGTGCCATAGATAGCCTTTGGTGACTATGCTTGTGGATTATATTGTAATTATGCATTCTATACACATATTTTCTATTGCCTTTCATGAACCTCCATTTTTCATTTACTTATAGTTGCACTGAGGAAACCGCTTGTGTTTGAGTTTAAAAAGGCCATCAATCAACTTTGGTCACTACAATTACGGATTGTATTGTAGTTGTCTATTATGTACGTGTATTTTGTATCACCTTTTAGGAACCTTCATTTTTTGTTGAGTTATAGCCGCATTTATGAATCCGCTCAAGTTTGTGTTTTCGTGGGCCATCGATGAACTTTGGTGACTACGCTTGTGGATTATACTGTAGTTATGCATTCTATACGCGTATTTTCTATCGCTTTTCTCTAACCTTCATTTTTTGTTGAGTTATAGCCGCATTTAGGAATCCGCTCATGTTTGAGCTTTCATGGGCCATCGATCAACTTTGGTGACAACGCTTGTGGATTACATTGTAGTTGGGCATTCTATACGCATATTTTCTATCGCCTTTGATAAAGCTTCATTTTTTGTTTAGTTATAGCCGTATTTAGGAATCCGCAGTTGTTTGTGTCTTTGTAGGCCATCGATCAAATTTGGTGACTGCAATTGTGGATTGTATTGTTGTTGTGCATTATGTACGCATATTTTTAATCTCTTTTCACAAACCTTCATTTTTTGGTTCAGTTATAGTTGTATATAGGAAAAAGGTCATGTTTGAGTTTTTGTGGGCCATCTATCAACTTAGGTGACTATGATTGTGTATTACATTGTAGATGTGCATTCTATACATTTATTTTCTATTGTCTTTTGTGAACCTTCATTTTTCGTTGAGTTATAGCTACACTTAGGAAAACACTCATGTTTCAGTTTTCGTAGGCCATTGATCAACTTTGGTGACTACGATTGTGGATTACACTATAGTTCTCCATTTTGTATGCGTATTTTCTCTTACCTTTGATGAACGTTGATTTTTTATTGAGTTGTAGCCGCATTTAGGAAACCGCTCAAATTTGAGTTTTCATGAGCCATCTATCAAATTTGGTGACTACGCTTGTGGATTATAGTGTAGTTGTGCATTATATACGCGTATTTTCTATGGCCTTTTGTGAACCTTCATTTTTTTTTTAGTTATAGCTGCATTTAGGAAAACACTTGTGTTTGAATTTTCGTGGGCCATCGATCAACTTTGGTGACTACGATTGTGGATTGCACTGTAGTTGTTCATTATACACGTATCTTCTATCGCATTTCGTGAACCTTCATTTTTTGTTGAGTTAGAGCCACATTTAGGAAACTTCTCATTTCTAAGTTTTTGTGGGCCATCAATCAACTTTGGTGACTATGATAGTCATTTGTACTATAGTTGTGCATTTTGTACACATATTTTTAATCGCCTTTCACGAACCTTCTTTTTTTGATGAGTTATAGCTGCATTTAGGAAAACGCTCGTGTTTGAGTTTTCATGGGCCATCGATCCACTTTGGTGAATATGATTGTGAATTACACTGTAGTTGTGCATTCTAAATTCGTATTTTCTATAATCTTCATTTTTCGTTTAGTTATAGCTACACTTAGGAAACCACATGTTTGATTTTTCGCGGGCCAATGATCAAGTTTTGCAACTACGATTGTGGATTACACTGTCGTTGTCCATTCTGTACACATGTTTTCTATCACCTTTCACGAACCTTCATTTTTTGTTGAGTTATGGCCACATTTAGGAAATCGCTCCAATTTTATTTTTCGTGTGCCATCGATCAACTTTGGTGACTACGATTGTGGATTGTATTGTAGTTTTGCATTTTGTACACATATTTTTAATTGCTTTTCACAAACCTTCATTTTTTGTTGAGTTATAGCCGTAATAGGAATCGCTCCTATTTCAGTTTTCATGGGCCATTGACCAACTTTACTGACTACACTTGCGGATTAAACTGTAGTTCTACATCCTATACTCGTCTTTTCCATTGGCTTTCGCGAACCTTCATTTTTTGTTGAGTTATAGCCACATTTAGGAAACCGCTAATGTTTGAATTTTTTTGGGCCATTCATCAACTTTGGTGAGTATGATTGTGGATTGTATTGTAGTTGTGCATTTTGCATGCATATTTTTAACCGCTTTGCAAGAACCTTCATTTTTTGTTGTGTTATAGCCGCATTTAGGAAAACACTCGGTCTGAGTTTTCGTGGGCCGTCGATCAACTTTGGTGACTGCAATTGTGATTTGCACTGTAGTTGTCCATTTTATATGCATATTTTCTATCGTCTTTAATGAGCCCTCATTTTTTGTTGAGTTTAGCCGTGTTTAGGAAACTACTCGTGTTTGAGTTTTTATGGGCCATCGATCGACTTTGGTGACTACAATTGTTGATTGCACTGCAGTTGTCCATTCTATACAGTTTTTTTATCACCTTCCATGAACCTTTAGCCTTCTTTGAGTTAGAGTCGCATTTAGGAAACCACTTGCGTTTGAGGTTTTGTGGGCCATTGATCAACTTAGTGACTATGCTTGTAGAGTACACTGTAGTTGCGCTTTTCTATACGCGTATTTTCTATCATCTTTTGGGAACCTTTAGTTTTCATTGAGATATAGCCACACTTAGGAAACCGCTCGTGTTTGAGTTTCTGTGGGCCATTGATCAACTTTCCTTTCTTGTTGAGTTATAGTTGCATTTAGGAAACAACTTATTTTTGAGTTTTTGGGGGCATTTTGTATGCATATTTTTAATTGCCTTTCACAAACCTTTATTTTTTGCTAAGTTATAGACGCATTTCGGAAAACGGTCATGTTTGAGTTTTCGTGGGCCACCGATCAACTTTGGTGACTACGATTGTGGATTGTATTGTAGTTGTGCATTTTGTATGCGTAATTTTTAATTGGCTTTCATGAACCTTAATTTTTTTTTTTAGTTATAGCCACATTAATGAAAACACTCATGTTTGAGTTTTTTGATAACCATAAAATCATGTTTGATGACTACGATTGTGGATTACATTGTAGTTGTGCATTCTATATGCGTATTTTCTATCGGCTTTCACGAACCTTTATTTTTCATTGAGTTATAGGTGCACTTAGGAAACCACTCGTGTTTGAGTTTTCGTGGGCCATCGATCAACTTTGGTAACTACGTTTGTGGATTACACTATAGTTGTGCATTATGTACGCATATAGCCGCATTTAGGAAACCGCTCATGTTTAAGTTTTATTGGGCTATCAATCAACTTTGGTGACTATGATTGTGGATTGTACTGTAGTTGTGCAGTCTATACACATATTTTTAATTGCCTTTAACAAACCTTCATTTATCGCTGAGTTATAGCCGCATTTCAGAAAATAGTCATGTTTGAGTTTTTGTGGGCCACCAATCAACTTTGGTGACTACGATTGTGGATTACACAGTAGTTGTGCATTCTTTACACGTATTTTTTGTCGCCTTTCGCATACCTTCATTTATCGTTCAATTATAGCTGCCTACGATTGTGGTTTGCACTATAGTTGTGTAGAATATAAGCACATTTTCTATCACCTTTTGTGAACTTTCATTTTTCTTTGAGTTATAGTTGCACTTACAAAATCAATAAACTTTGGTGACTACAATTGTGGATATTATTGTAGTTGTCCAGTTTGTACGTGTATTTTCTATCGCCTTTTGCGAACCTTCATTTTTTGTTGAGTTATAGCCTCATTAAGGAAACAACTCGAGTTTGAGTTTTCGTGGGCCACTGATCACCTTTGGTGTCTACGCTTGTGGATTACATTGTAGTTTTGCATTCTATAAATGTATTTTATATTGCCTTTCGCGAACCTTCATTTTATGTTGAGTTATAGCTACATGTAAGAAACCGCTTGTGTTTGAGTTTTTGTGGGCCATTGATCAACGTTGGTGACTACAATTGTGGATTACACTGTAGTTGTGTATTCTATATGTGTAGTTTCTATTGCCTTTTGCAAACCTTCATTTTTCGCTGAGTTATAGTCGAACTTAGGAAACCGCTCGTGTTTGAGTTTTCGTGAGGCATCAGGCAACTTTGGTGACTACAATTGTTGATTGCACTGTAGTTCTCCTTTTTGTATGCTTATTTTCTATTGGCTTTCATGAACCTTCATTTTTTGTTGAGTTATAGCCGCATTTAGGAAACTGCTCGAGTTTGAGTTTTCTTGGGCCATCGATCAACTTTGGTGACTACACTTGTGGATTACACTATAGTTGTGCATTCTATACACGTATTTTTTTTATCACTTTTCGTGAATCTTCATTTTTTGTTGAGTTATTGCCACATTTTGGAAACTACTCATGTTTTAGTTTTCATGGGCAGTCGATCAATTTTGATGACTACTATTGTGGATTGCAATGTAGTTGTACATTTTGTATGCATATTTGCAATCGCCTTTCGTGTTTGAGCTTTTGTGGGCCATCGATCAACTTTGGTGACTACAATTGTGGATTGTACTATAATTATGCATTCTGTTACCTCTACTGCTTCTACTTTTGAAAAAAATCTATCTTTTGCAACAACTAATTTAAAAAAAATGGATGATCTGGGTGTCTTTAGCTGTCGAGCACGTATAAAACCCATATTTTGATTTTCCCAAAAAAAAAAGTTTCGTATATTCCATTTTTGAGGGGTTCTTGCATGTTGGTGAATAATTAGTTTCTCGATAAAAGGATGATTTTGGTCTACTTTCAACGACATTCTCTACAAATCCGATTGCTTAGATTTTTCATAAAATAATTAAAAAAGATTGCCTTTGTGACCTTTTCTTCTACTTTTCAAAAAAATATATCTTTTTCAGGAATAACTTGTTTTTTCACAAAACGGACGATCTGGGTCTCCTTACGTGCACCTATAAAAACCATATTTCGATTTTCCCAAAAAAAAAATGTTTTGTAGATTCTATTTTTTAGGGGTTCTGACATGATGTTGTAAGATTAGTTTCTCGAAAAAAAGATGATTTGGGTTTACTCAAAACGACATTCTCTCCAAAGCACATTTCTTAGATTTTTCATAAAAAGATTCAAAAAATGTCCCTCTATTACCTCCACTGATTCTACTTTTCAAAAAAATCTATCTTTTTAAAAAACCGAAGAATCTGGTTCTCTTTAGCACACGAGTACCTATAAAACCCATTTTTCTGATTTTCCCAAAAACAAAAGTTTCGTAGAATCTATTTTTGAGGGGTTCTTGCAAGTTGGTGAAATATTAGTTTTCGAAAAAAGGACGATCTGGGTCTACTAAGAATGACACTCTCTACAAAACCAATTTATCCCATTTTTCATAAAAAGATTCAAAAAAATTACCTCTGTTACTTCTACTGTTTCTACTTTTCATAAAAATCTATCTTTTTTTTAAAAAAAAAGGGATGATCACAGTCTCTTTAGTAGTGAGCAATTATAAAACCTATATTTTTTATTTTCCAAAAAGAAGTGTTTCGTAGATTCTATTTTTGAAAGGTTCATGAAAGGTGATTAAAAATATGCATACAAAATGCACAATTATAGTACATTACACAATTGTAGTCACCAAAGTTGATTGATGGCCCACAAAAACTCAAACATAAGCGGTTTCCTAAATGTGGCTATAACTCCACTAAAAGTGAATGTTTTTGAAAGGCGATACAAAATATGCGTGCGTAACGGACAACTACAGTGCAATCCACAATCATAGTCACCAAAGTTGATCGATGGCCTACAAAAACTCAAACACAGGCAGTTTCATAAATGCGGCTATAACGCAACAAAAAATGAAGGTTCGTGAAAGGAGGATAGAAAATACGCTTATAGAATTGACAAGTACAATGCAATCCATAATCATAGTCACCAAAGTTGATCGATGGCCCACAAAAATTGAAACACGAGCGGTTTCGTAATTGCGGTTATAATTCAACAAAAAATGAGGGTTCACGAAAGGCGATAAAAAATATGTATACATAATGGACAACTATAATGCAATCCACAATTGTAGTCACCATAGTTGATCGATGACCCACAAAAAACTCAAACACGAGTAGTTTCCTAACTGTCATTATAACTCAATGAAAAATGAAGGTTCATGAAAGGTGATAGAAAATGCGCGTATAGAATACACAACTATAGTGTAATCCACAATCGTAGTCACCAAAGTTGATCGACAACCCAAGAAATCTCAAACTCAATCGGTTTCCTAAATGAGGCTATAAATCAATGAAAAATGAAGGTTCACGAAAGGCAACAAAAAATACACGTACAAAATACACAACTAAAATATATATCAACAATCGTTGTCACCAAAGTTGTTCGATGGCCCAAAAAAACTCAAACATGAGCGGCTTTGTAAATGCTGCTATAACTCAACAAGAAAATGAAGGATCGTGAAAGGAAATAGAAAATAAGAATATAAAATGCACGACTACAATTTAATCCAGAACCGTAATAACCAAAGTTGATCGACGGCCCACGAAAACTCAAACATGAGAGGTTTCATAAGTGCGGCTGTAACTCAACGAAAAATGAAGGTTGATGAAAGGCAATAGAAAATACGCATATAGAATGCACAAATACAGTGTAATCCACAGTCGTAGTCATGAAAGATGATCGATGGCCCACGAGAACTCAAATATAATTGGTTTCATAAATACGTTTATAACTCAATGAAAAATGAATGTTTGCGAAAGGCAATAGAAAATACATGTATAGAAATGCACAAATATAGTGTAATTCACAATCGTAGTCAACAAAGTAGATTGATGGCCCACCTAAACTCAAACACAAGCGTTTTCCTAAATGCGGCTATAACTCAATAAAAATGAAGGTTTGTGAAAGGCGATTAAAAATATGTGTACAAAATGCACAACTATAGTCAATCCACAATTGTAGTCACCAAAGTTGATTAATGGGCCATCGATCGACTTTGGTGACTACACTTGTGGATTACACTGTAGTTGGTCATTATATATGCGTATTATCTATCGCCTTTCGCAAACCTTCATTTTTTCTAAATTATACCCGCATTAAGGAAACCGCTTGTGTTTGAGTTTTCATGAGCCATCAATCAACTTTGGTGACTATGATTGTGGATTGCGTTGTAGTTGTCCATTTTGTACACGTATTTATTACATAATGAACAACTGTGGTGCAATCCCCAATCGTAGTCACTAAAGTTGATCTATGGCCAAAGAAAACTCAAACATGAGTGGTTTCCTAAATGTGCCTATAACTCCACAGAAAAATGAAGGTTTGCGAAAGGTGATAGAAAATACATGTATAGAATGCACTATTACAGTGTAATCCACAATCCTAAAATGAAGGTTTGCGAAAGGAAATAGAAAATTATCCTTCATAATGCACAACTATAGTGCAATCCACAATTGTAGTCACCAAAGTTGATCGATGGCCCACAAGAACTCAAACATGAGTGGTTTCTTAAATGCGGCTATAAATCAACAAAAAATGAAGTTTCGTGAAAGGCGATTAAAACTATGTGTACAATGCAAAACTGCAATACAATACACAATCGTAGTCACCAATGTTGATCGATGGCCCAAAAAAATTCAAACATGAGTGTTTTCCTAAATGGGGCTATAACTCAACAAAAAATGAAGGTTCATGAAAGGAAATAGAAAATACGTGTATAGAATGCACAACTAAAGTGTAATCCACAATCGTAGTTTTGCATTTTGTACGCATATTTTTAATTGCCTTTTATGAACCTTCATTTTTTATTGAGTTATAGCTGCATGTAGGGAAACGCTCGTGTTTGAGTTTTCTTGGGCCATCGATCAACTTTCGTCACTATGCTTGTGGATTACACTGTAGTTGTTTTGCATTCTATACGTGTATTTTCTATTTCCTTTCACGAACCTTCATTTTTTGTTATATTATAGCCGCACTTAGGAAACTGTTCATGTTTGAGTTTTCGTGGGCCATCAGGCAACTTTGGTGACTATGATTGTGGATTGCATTATAATTGTCTATTTTGTACATGTACATTCTATCACCTTTTGTAAACCTTCATTTTTATTTAAGTTATAGCCGCATTTAGGAAAAAGCTCGTATTTAAGTTTTCCTAGGCAATCGATTAACTTTGGTGACTACGGTTGTGGATTACACTGTTGTTGTGCATTCTTTACGTGTATTTTCTATCGCCTTCCACAAATCTTCTTGTTTTGTTGATTTATAGCCGCATTTAGGAAACCGCTCATGTTTGAGTTTTTGTGGGCCATCGATCAACTTTGCTGACTATGATTGTGTATTACACATATTTTCTTTTGCCTTTCACGAACCTTCATATTTTGTTGAGTTATAGCCACATTTAGGAAAATGCTCATGTTTGAGTTTTTGTGGTCCATCAATCAACTTTGGTGACTACGATTGTGTATTGTACTGTAGTTCTGCATTCTATACACATATTTTTAATCACCTTTCACGAACCTTCATTTTTTGTCTAGTTATAGCCACACTTAGTAAACCATTCATGTTTGAGTTTTCATGGGCCATCGATCAAGTTTGGTGACTACGATTGTGGATTGCACTATAGTTGTCCATTATGTATGCATATTTTCTATCACCTTTATTTGAACTTTCATTTTCTATTGAGTTATAGCCGCATTTAGGAAACAAGTTGTGTTTGAGTTTTTGTGGGCCATCGATCAACTTCGGTGAGTACGCTTGTGGATTACACTGTAGTTGTGCATTCTATAAGCTTATTTTCTATTGCCTTTCGTGAAACTTCATTTTTTTTTGAGTTATAACTGCACTTAAGAAACCCCTCGTGTTTAAGTTTTCATGGGCCATCAATCAAGTCTGTTGATTACGATTATGGATTGCATTGTAGTTGTCCATTCGGTACACGTATTTTTTATTACCTTTTGTGAACCTTGATTTTTTTTTGAGTCATAGCTGCATTTTGGAACTGCTCGACTTTGAATTTTCATGGGCCATCGATACACTTTGGTGATTACGCTTGTAAATTGTATTGTAATTGTGTATTCTATATGCTTATTTTCTATCGCCTTTCACGAACCTTCATTTTTTGTTAAGTTATAACCACATTTATGTAACGCTCGTGTTTGAGTTATTGTGGGCCATCGATCAACTTTGGAGACTACTCATGTTTGAGTTTTCATGGGTCATCGATCAAATTTGGTAACTACAATTGTGGATTGCACTTGAGTTGTCCATTTTGTACGCTAATTTTCTATCACCTTTCACAAACCTTCAATTTTTGTTGAATTATAGATGCATTTAGGAAACCACTCATGTTCGAGTTTGTGTGGGCCATCGATAAAATTTGGTGACTACACTTGTGTATTACTGTGTATTTGTGTATTTTATACAGGTATTTTCTATCGCCTTTCACGAACATTCAATTTTTTTTCAGTTATAGCCGTATTTAGGAAACGGCTCACATTTGAGTTTTTGTGGATCATCGATCAACTTTTGTGACTACAATTGTGGATTACACTATAGTTGTGCATTTTGTACGGATATTTTCTATCACCTTTCACGAACCTTCGTTTTTTGTTTAGTTATAGTCGCTTTTAGAAAATTACTCGTGTTTGAGTTTTCGTGGGCCATCGATGAACTTTGGTGACTACGATAGTGGATTGCACTGCATTCTATATGTGTATTTTCTATTTCCTTTCGCGAAGCTTCGTTTTTTGTTGAGTTATAGCTGCATTTAGGAAACCGCTCGAGTTTGAGTTTTTGTGGGCTTTCAATCAACTTTGGTGACTATGATTGTGCATTACAATTTAGTTGTGCATTCTTTATTCGTATTTTCTATCACCTTTCGCGAACCTTCACTTTTTGTTGAGTTATAGCCGCATTTAGGAAACTGGTCATGTTTGAGTTTTTGTGGACCATCAATGAACTGGGGTGAGTAGAATTCTGGATTTGTATTGTAGTTGTGCATTATGTACTCATATTTTTAATTTCCTTTCACGAACATTCACTTTTTGTTGAGTTATAGCCGCATTTAGGAATATGCAAGTGTTTCAGTTTTCGTGGGCCATTGAACAACTTTGGTGACTACGATTGTGGATTACATTGTAGTTGTTCATTCTATATGCGTATTTTCTATTGCCTTTCACGAAACTTCATTTTTTGTTGAGTTATAGCCACACTTAGGAAACTGGTCGTGTTTGAGTTTTCATGGGCCATCAATCAATTTTGGTGACTAGAATTGTGGATTTCACTATAGTTGTCCATTCTGTGCATGTATTTTCTATCGCCTTTTGTGATCCTTCATTTTTTGTTGAGTTATAGCCACATTTAGTAAACCGTTCATGTTTGAGTTTTCATGGGGCATCAGTCAACTTTCATGACTAAGCTTGTGGATTTTACTATAGTTGTGCATTTTGTACACATATTTTTAATCGTCTTTCATGAACTCAAACTCGAGCGGTTTCCTAAATGCGGGTATAACTCAACAAAAAATGAAGGTTTGTGAAAGGCAATAGAAATACACGTAGAGAATGGACAACGATATTGCAATCCACAATTGTAGTGAACAAAGTTGATCGATAGCCCACAAAAAGTCAAACACGCGCGGTTTCCTAAGTGCAGCTATAACTCTACGAAAAATGAAGGTTCGTAAAAGGTGATAGAAAATATGCATATAGACTACACAACTACAATGTAATCAACAAGCGTAGTCACTAAAGTTGTTTGATGGCCCAGGAAAACTCTAAAACGAGTATTTTCCTAAACGCGGCTATAAGTAAACAAAAAAGGAAGGTTCGTGAAAGGTGATTAAAAATATGTGTAAAGATTGCACAACTACAGTACAATCCACAATCGTAGTCACCAAAGTTGATCGATGGCCAACAAAAACTCAAACATGAGTGATTTCTCAATGCGGCTATAACTTAATAAAAAATGAAGGATCGTGAAAGACAATAGAAAATACGTGTATAAAATGCACAACTATAGTGTAATCCACAATGAAAATACGTGTATAAAATGCACAACTATAGTGTAATCCACAATCTTAGTCCCCAAAGTTGATCGATGCCTCACGAAAACTCAAACTAGAGTAGTTTCCTTAATGCGGCTATAACTCAATCAAAATGAAATTTTGCTAGAGGTGATAAAATATAGAATTATAGGAAACAAATTTTTTTTTGGAAAATAAAAAATATGGGTTTTATAGGTGCCTGTATGCTAAAGAAAGAGACCCAGATTGTCCGGTTTTTGAAAAAAATATTTTTTCTTCAAAAGGATAGATTTTTTTGAAGTGTAGAAGCAATGGAGGTAACAGACACAAAATTTTGAATCTTTTTATGAAAATCTAAGAAATGGGTTTTGTAGAGAATGTCGTATTGAGTAAACCCAGATTGTCCTCTTTTTGAAAAACTAAATTTTCACCAACATGAAAGAACCCCTCAAAAATAGAATCTACGAAACAATTGTTTATGGAAAAATAAAAAAATAAGGGTTTTATAGATGCTCGACAGGTAAAGACACCTAGATCGTCCATTTTTTTTAAACATAAGTTGTTTTTGAAAATGATAGATTTTTTTGAAAAGTAGAAGTAATATAGTTAACAAAGGTAATTATTTTGAATCTTTTTATGTAAAATTTGAGAAATGGATTTTGTAGAGAATGTCGTGCTTAGTACACCCAGATTGTCCTCTTTTCAAAAAACTAATTTTTCAACAACATACAAAAACCCTTAAAAAATAGAATCTACGAAACATTTTTTGTTGGGAAAATCGAAAATATTGGTTTTATAGGTGCTTGTTCACTGAAGAGATTCAGATCGTCTGCTTTTTCAAAAAATAAGTTATTCTTGGAAAAGATAGTTTTTCTTGAAAAGTAGAAGCAGTAGAATCAATGCTTGTGGATTACACTGTAGTAGTGCATTCTCTACACGTATTTTCTATTGCCTTTTGCAAACCTTCATTTTTTGTTGAGTTCTAGTTGCTTGAGTTTTTGTGGGCCATCAATCAACTTTGGTGACTACGATTGTCGATTGTACTATAGTTGTCCATTTTGTATGCATATTTTTAATTGCTTTTCGAAAACCTACATTTTTTGTTGAGTTATAGCTGTATTTAGTAAATCGCTCGTATTTACGTTTTCCTGGGCCATCAATAAACTTTGGTGACTATGATTGACGATTGGATTGTTGTTGTGAAATTTGTATGATTATTTTCTATCACCTTTCATGAACCTCCATTTTTCCATAGGTTAAGCTGTATTTAGGAAACCGCTCTTGTTTGAGTTTTCGTGGAGCATCATTCAACTTTGGTGACTACGATAGTGGATTGCACTGTAGTTGTCCATTTTGTATGCATATTTTCTATAGCCTTTCGCGAACATTCATTTTTTTTTTAGTTATAGCCCCATTGAGGAAACCGCTCGTGTTTGAGTTTTCGTGGGTCATCATTCAACTTTTGTGACTATGCTTGTGGATTAGACTGTAGTTGTGCATTCTATACGTGTATTTTGTATTTCCTTTTGCGAACATTCATTTTTTTAGAGTTATAACCGCATATAGGAAACCGCTCATGTTTGAGTCTTTTCGGGGCATCGATCAACTTTGGTGACTACGATTATGGATTGTACTGTAGTTATGTATTATGTATGCATATTTTTAATCGCCTTTCATGAACCTTTATGTTTTGTTGAGTTATAGTCGCATATATGAAAACGTTTGTGTTTGAGTTTTTGTGTGCCATAGATCAACTTTGGTGCCTACGATTGTGGTTTGCACTGTAGTTGTGAATTCTATAAGTGCATTTTCTATCACCTTTTGCGAACCTTCATTTTTCATTGAGTTATAGCCACACTTAGAAAACCGCTCATGTTTGAGTTTTCGAGGGCCATCGATCAACTTTGGTGACTACGCTTGTGGAATACACTATAGTTGTGCATTCTATACGCATATTTTCTATCGCCTTTTGCGAACCTTCATTTTTTGTTGAGTTATAGATGCACTTAGGAAATCGCTCGTGTTTTAGTTTTTGTGGGCCATCGATAAACTTTGGTGACTATGATTGTGGATTGCACTGTAGTTGTGCATTTTATATGTGTAGTTTCTATCGCCTTTCACGAACCTTCTTTTTTCGTTGACTTATAGCCACCTAGGAAATCGCTTGTGTTTGAGTTTTTGTGGGGCATCGGTCAACTTTGGTGACTACGATTGTGGATAGCACTGGCTTTCACGATCCTTAATTTTTTGTCGAGTTATAGCCGCATTTAGGAAACCACTCAAGTTTAATTTTTCATGGGCCATCAATCAACTTTGGTGAGTATGCTAGTGGATTACACTGTAGTTGTTTATTTTGTACGCATATTTTCTATCTTCTTTCACGAACCTTCATTTTTTTTGAGTTATAGCCGTGTTTAGGAAACCGCTTGTGTTTGAGTTTTTGTGGGTCATCGATCAATTTTGGTGACTATGATTATTGATTACACTGTAGTTGTGCATTCTATAAACATATTTTCTATCCCCTTTCGCGAACCTTCATTTTATGTTGTGTTATAGCCGCATATAGGAAACCACTCATCTTTGAGTTTTTGTGGGCCATCAATCAACTTTGGTGATTACAATTGTGGATTGTACTATAGTTGTGCATTCTATATGCTTATTGCCTATCGCCTTTCACGAACCTTCATTTTGCGTTGACATATAGCCGCACTTAGGAAACCGCTCGTGTTTCAATTTTCGTGGGCCATTTATGAAGTTTGGTGACTACGATTATGGATTACACTATAGCTGTGAATTCTATATGCATAATTTCTATCACCTTTCTTGAACCTTCATTTTTTGTTGAGTTATAGTCGCATTTAGGAAACTGGTTGAGTTTGAATTTTCATGGGCCATCGATCAACATTGGTGACTAAGCTTTTGAATTATACTGTATTTGTGCATTCTATACGTGTATTTTCTATCTCCTTTTGCGAACCTTCATTTTTTGTTGCGTTACAGCCGCAATTAGGAAATCGCTCATGTTTGAGTTTTTGTGTGCCATCGATCAACTTTGGTGACTACAATTGTGGATTGTACTATAGTTGTGCATTCTTTACAAATATTTTTAATCGCCTTTCATGAACCATCATTTTTTCTTGAGTAATAGCAAGATTTAGGAAAACAGTTATGTTTGAGTTATAACTGCATTTAGGAAACTGCTCATGTTTGAGTTATTTCGGGCCATCCATCAACTTTGGTGATTACAATTGTGGATTATATTGTAGTTGTGCATTCCATATGTATATTTTTACTCTCCTTTCATGAACCTTCATTATTTTTGAGTTAAAACCGCATTTAGCAAAACACTTGTGTTTGAGTTTTCATGGGCTATCGATCAACTTTGGTGACTACATTTGTGGATTGCACTGTAGTTGTCGATTATGTACACATATTTTCTATCGTCTTTCGTGAGCCTTCATTTTCTATAGGGTTGCATTCTATACGAGTATTTTCTATCGCCTTTCATGAACCTTCATTTTCCGTTGAGTTATAGCCGTACTTAGGAAACCACTTGTGTTTGAGTTTTCTATGGCCATCGGTCAACTTTAGTGACTATGATTTTGGATTACACCGTAGTTGTACATTATGTACATTCATTTTCTATCACCTTTTGTGAACCTTCATTTTTTGTTGAATTATAGCCGCATTTAGGAAATCAATTGAATTTGAGTTTTTGTGGGCCATTGATCAACTTTGCTGACTACGCTTCTTGATTACACTATAGGGTTGCATTCTATACAAGTATTTTCTATCACTTTTCGTGAACCATCATTTTTTCTTGGGTTATAGCCACATTTAGGAAATCACTCATGTTTGAGTTTTCATGGGCCATCAATCAAATTTGTTGACTACAATTGTGGATTGCATTGTAGTTGTCCATTTTGTAAATGTATTTTCTATTGTACTATAGTTGTGCATTTTGTACGCATATTTTTAATTGTCTTTCACGAACCTTCAATTTTTAATGAGTTCTAGCCGCATTTAGAAAAACGCTTGTGTTTCAATTTTCGTGGGCCATCAATCAACTTTGGTGAATATAATTGTGGATTACACTATAGTTGTGCATTCTATTTGCGTATTTTCTATCACCTTTCTTGAACTTCTAGTTTTCATTCAGTTATAGCCGTGTTTAGGAAACGTTCGTGTTTGAGTTTTCGTTGGCCATCAATCAAATTTGGTAACTATGATTGTGGATTACACTATAGTTGTGCATTCTCTACGCGTATTTTCTATCGAAATTTGTGAACCTCCATTTTTTTTCAAGTTATAACTGCATTTAGGAAGCCACTTGTGTTTGAGTTTTCATGGGCCATTGATCAGCTTTAGTGACTACGAGTGTGGATTGTACTGTAGTTGTGCATTATGTACGTATATTTTTAATCGCCATTCAAAAACCTTCATTTTTTGTTGAGTTATAGCCGCATTTAGGAAACCGTTCGACTTTGAGTTTTCGTGGGCCATTGATCAACTTTCGTGATTACGCTTGTGGATTACACTGTAGTTGTGCATTCTATACACATATTTTCTATCGCCTTTCGTGAACCTCCATTTTTTTGCTGAGTTATAGCCGCACTTAGGAAACTACTCATGTTTGAGTTTTCGTGGGCCATCAATCAACTTTGTTGACTGCAATTGTGGATTACATTGTACTTGTGCATTCTACACATGTATTTTCTCTTGCCTTTCATGAACCTTCATTTTTTGTTGAGTTATAGCCACATATAGGAAACTGGTCGTAATTGTGTTTTCCTAGGCCATTGATCAACTTTGGTGACTACGATTGTCAATTATAGTGTAGTTCATTCTATATACATATTTTCTATCGCCTTTCACAAACCTCCATTTTTTTTTTGCATTATAGCCACATTTAGGAAACCCCTTGTGTTTGAGTTTTCGTGGGCTATTGATTTCCTAAATACGGCTCCAACTCAGAAAAAAATGAAGGTTCATGAAAGGCGATTGAAAATACACATATAGAATGGAAAACTATAGTACAATCAACAATCGTAGTCACCAAAGTCGATCGATCGTCCATAAAAACTTAAACACGATTGGGTTCCTAAACCCTACTACGCATGTAGGAACCCAACAAAAAATAAAGGTTCACGTAAGGCGATAGAAAATACGCGTGTAGAATGGACAACTACAGTCCAATCCACAATCACACTCACCAAAGCTGATCGATGGCCCACAAAAACCCAAACATGACTATTTTCCTAAACATGGCTATAACTCAACAAAAAATGAAGGTTCTTGCAAGGTGATTAAAAATATGACTACAAAATGCACAACTAAAGTACAATCCACAATCATACTCACCAAGAAAATGAAGGTTCGCAAAAGTCAATAGAAAAGACAAGTATAGAATGCACAACTATAGTGTAATCTGCAAATGTGGTCACCAAAGTTGATCGATGGCCAACAAAAACTCAAGTACAAGCGGTTACCTACTACGGCTATAACTCAACAAAAAATGAAGGCTCGCGAAAGGTGATAGAAAATACATGTACAGAATGGACAACTACAGTGCAATCCGCAATCGTAGTCATGAAACTTGATCGATGGCCCATGAAAACTCAAAGATGAGCGGTTTCATAAGTGCGGCTATAACTAAATGAATAATGAAGCTTTGTGAAAGGCGATAGAAAATATGCATATAGAATTCACAACTAGAGTGTAATTCACAATCGTATTCGCCAAAGTGGATTGATGGCCAACGAAAACTCAAATACGAGAGTTTTCCTAAATGTGGCTATAACTCATCAAAAAAAGAAGGTTCGTGAAAGGAGATTAAAAATATATGTATAGTATGCACAACTATAGTAAAATCGACTATCGTAGTCACCAATGTTGATTGATGGCCCACAAAAACTTAGAAATGAGTGGTTCCCCAAATGTGGCTATAACTCAACAAAAAATTAATCTACGTAAAAACTAATTTTTCACCAACATGCAACAAATTTTTTTTTGTAGATTCTATTTTTGAGGGGTTTTTGTATGTTGGTGAAAAATTAGTTTTTGAAAAAAGAACGATCTAGGTGTACTAAGAATGATATTATCTACAAAACCTATTTCTCAAATTTTACATAAAAAGATTCAAAAAAATTACCTTTGTTACTCTACTTCTTCTACTTTTCAAAAAAAATCTATCTTTTTCAAGAACAACTTTTTTTTTTTAAAATGGACGATCTATGTGTCTTTAGCTGTCGAGCATCGATAAAACCCACATTTTCGATTTTCCCAAAAACAATTATTTCGTAAATTCTATTTTTGAAGGGTTCTTGCATGTTGGTGAAAAAATAGTTTTTTGAAAAGAGGACGATTGGAGTCTACTTAGAACGACATTCTCCACAAAACTCATTTCTTATATTTTTCATAAAAAGATTTAAAAATATGTGTTTGTTACCTCTACTACTCTACTCTTTAAAAAAATCTATCTTTTTGAAGAACAAATATTTTTTTCAAAAACCGGATGATCTAGGTCTCTCTCTTCAGCATACGGGCACCAATAAAACCCATCTTTTAGATTTTCCCAAGAAAAGTTGTTTCGTACAATTCTATTTTTGAGGGGTTCTTGCATTCTGAAGAAAAATTAGTTTTTCGAAAAATGGATGATCTGGGTCTTCTTAGAATGGCATTCTCTACAAAACCCATTTCTCAGATTTTTCATAAAATGATTCAAAAAATTGCCTCTGTTACCTCTACTGCTTCTACTTTTCAAAAAAATCTATCTCTTTCAAGAAATACTTATTTTTTCAAAAAACAGACGATCTGGGTCTCTTTAGCTCTTGAGCACCTATAAAACCCATATTTTTTATTTTCCCAACAAAAATTGTTTCGTAGATTCTATTTTTCAGGGGGTTCTTGCATGTTGGTGAAAAAATAGTTTTTCGAAAAAAGGACGATCTATGTCTACTCAAATTGAAATTCTCTACAAAACCCCTTTCTTAAGTTTTTCATTAAAATATTCAAAAAATTTACCTCTTTTACCTCTACAACTTCTACTTTTTAATAAACTCTATATTTTTCAAGAATAACTTTTTTTTTTTTTAAATGAACAATCTAGGTTCCTTTAGCGCACGAGCACCTATAAAAACCATATTTCGATTTTCCCAAAATAAATTGTTTCATAGATTAACCTTTCACAAACCTTCAATTTTCATTTAGTTATAGCCACACTTAGGAAACCACATGTTTCAGTTTTCGTGGGCCAACAATCAAGTTTTGCGACTATGATTGTGGATTGCACTATTGTTTTCTAGCACCTTTCGCAAACCTTCATTTTTTGTTGAGTTATAGCCACATTTAGGAAACCGCTCGAGTTTCAATTTGTGTGTGCCATCGATCAACTTTAGTGACTACGATTGTGGATTTTATTGTAGTTGTGCATTCTATACACATATTTTTAATCGCTTTTCACAAACCTTCATTTTTTGTTGAGTTATTCTGTATTAGGAAACTGTTCGTATTTGAGCTTTTGTGGGCCATCGATCAACTTTGGCGACTACACTTGCAGATTAAACTGTAGTTGTGCATTCTATACTTGTCTTTTCTATTAGTTATAGCCACATTTAGGATACCACTCATGTTTGAATTTTTTTGGGCCATCGATCAACTTTGGTAAGTAAGATTCTGGATTGTATTGTAGTTGTGCATTTTGTACGCATATAGCCACACTTAGGAAACTGGTCGTGTTTGAGTTTTTGTGGGCCATCGATCAACTTTCCTTTTTTGTTGAGTTATAGCATAATTTAGGAAACAACTCATTTTTGAGTTTTTGGAGGCATTTTATATGCATCTTTTTAATTTCCTTTCACAAACCTTCATTTTTCACTGAGTTATAGACACATTTCAAAAAACGGTCATGTTTCAGTTTTTCGTGGGCTGCTGATCAACTTTGGTGACTACGATTGTGGATTGTACTGTACTTGTGCATTTTGTACGTGAATTTTTTAGTGCCTTTCATGAACCATAATTTGTTTGTTTATAGCTGCATTAATGAGAACGCTCCTGTTTGAGTTTTTGATGGTCATTGATCAAGTTTGATGACTACGATTGCGGATTACACTGTAGTTGTCCATTCTATATGCATATTTTCTATTGGCTTTCACGAACCTTTATTTTTTGTTGAGTTATAGCTGCACTTAGGAAACCACTCGTGTTTGATTTTTCGTGGGACATCGATCAATTTTGGTCAATACGCTAGTGGATTACACTCTAGTTGTGCATTTTGTACACGTATAGCTGCATTTAGGAAACCGCTCATGCTTGAGTTTTATTGGGTCATTGATCAACTTTGGTGACTACGATTGTGCATTGTACTATAGTTGTGCATTTTGTACACATATTTTTAATTGCCTTTAACAAACCTTCATTTATCCCTGAGTTATAGCCGCATTTCAGAAAATGGTCATGTTTCAGTTTTTGTGGGCCATCGATCAACTTTGGTGATTACGATTGGTGACTATGATTGTGCATTTTTTATGCGTATTTTTTGTCGCCTTTTGCGAACCTTCAGTTTTCGTTGAGTTATAGCTGCCTATGATTGTGGTTTACACTATAGTTGTGCATTCTATAAGTGCATTTTCTATCACCTTTTGCGAACCTTCTTTTTTCGTTGAGTTATAGCCGCACTTATGAAATCAATAAACTTTGGTGACTACGATTGTGGAGTTCATTGAAGTTTTCCATTTTGTACGTGTATTTTCTATCACCTTTTGTGAACCTTCATTTTTTGTTGAGTTATAACCTCATTTATGAAACCGCTCAAGTTTGAGTTTTTGTGGGCCATCAATCACCTTTGGCAACTACACTTGTGGATTACACTGTAGTTGTGCATTCTATACGTGTATTTTATATTGTCTTTCGCGAACCTTCATTTTATGTTGAGTTATAGCTTCATTTAAGAAACTGCTTTTGTTTGAGTTTTTGTGGGCCATTGATCAACATTGGTGACTACGATTGTAGATTACACTATAGTTGTGCATTCTAGACGTGTATTTTCTATTTCCTTTCCTAAGTATGGCTATAACTAAATAAAAAATGAAGGTTCTTGAAAGGCAATAGAAAATACGTGTATAGAATGAAAAACTACAGTGTAAGTGACAGTTGTAGTCAACAAAGTTGATCGATGGCCCACGAAAACATAAATAAGAGCAGTTTCCTTAATGTGGCTATAACTGAACAAAAATGAAGGTTCATAATATGCGATAGAAAATACATTTACAGAATGGAACATTACAATGAATCCACAATCGTAGTCACCAAAGTTGATCGATGGCCCACGAAAACTCAAACACGAGCGATTTCCTAAATGCGGCCATAACTCAGGAAAAATTGAAGGTTCGTGAAAGGCTTTAGAAAATACACGTATAAATTACAGAACTATAGTGTAATCCACAAGCGTAGTCACAAAAGTCGATTGATGGCTCAGGAAAACTCAAACTTGAGCAGTTTCCTAAATGCGGCAATAACTCAACAAAATATGAAGGTTTGCCATATGCGATAGAAAATATACGTATAGAATGGATTACTATAGTGCAATCCACAATATTAGTCACCAAAGTTGATCGATGGAACGAAAAATCAAACACAAGTGATTTCCTAAGTGTAGATATAACTCAACTAAAAATGAAGGTTTGCGAAAGGCGGTATAAAATATATGTATAGATCTAATGCACAACTATAGTGTAATCCACAATTGTAGTTACCAAAGTTGATCGATGGACAACGAAAACTCAAACACGAGTGTTTTCCTAAATGCGGCTATAACTCAACAAAAAATAAAGCTTAGCAAAAGGCAATAGAGAATACACGTACAAAATGGAAAAGTAGAGTGTAATCTAGAATCGTAGTCACCAAAGCTGATCAATTACAATCCACAATCGTTGTTACCAAAGTTGATTGATGGCCGACAAAAACACAAACATGAGCAGTTTCCTAAATACGGTTGTAAATCAAAAAAAATTAACATTTATGAAATGCGATAGAAAATATGCATATAGAATGCACAACTACAGTGTATTCCACAATCGGAGAAAATGAAGTCGGGTCTGCATGCTTGGGAGCCGAGCTAGGGCATCCGCGCCCTAGCTTGTTCTGGTTTTTGTGCTTGCTGTGCGCTGTCTGGGTGGGTGTTTTGTACGTGTCTGGGGGCTCTGTCTTTCTTTCTGCCTGTTGCTGTGTCCAGGGGTGCACGTTTTTCCTTGGGCTCGCTCCTGCTTCCTTCTTTTTGGTGTTGGGCGTCCGCCTGGGAGGTGGGTCTGCTGCGCCTTTTGTGCAGGGTGGTGGTGTTTGGTGGGGTGTGTGCGAGTTTCTTTCTCTTCCCGTGTTCTTTGTTCCTTCTCTCTGCTGCACGGGTGGGAAGGGTTTGAGGTGCGTGTGGTTGGTGCTTGGTGTGGTGTTAAGTGGAAGGGTGTGGGGAGGGCTTTCCCACCCTCTCTTTGGTGCAGGGTTTGAGTGTATTGCCTTGGGCTTGATGGCTTTGATGGGTGAGACGTCAGTAGGGTGCCCTAACTTGGATTTCCGGGCAGCAATTGGTTCGCGATTTTCAAGTCAAGGGATGAAGACCTTTGATAACAATCTGTTTGCTCCGAATACAGGGAGTGGTGCTACAGGGTTATCCAATGGCACGAGGATCACGAAGATTAACGGATGTCTCGAGAGGTGCAAGGAGAGGCCAAAACTGGTTGTTCCTTCTGAAATGATTGCTGAAGATGTTGAGTATTACTCAACTCACTCTTTATATTGTAAGTATTTGGGGATGAGGGTTTCTTTACAATTTTTGGAGGTTTGGGCCCAAAGGACATGGGAGCCAGAGGCGGAAATGGAGATAATGTTGCTGGCGAACAATTATTTCATGGTTACTTTTAATTGCATTGCTGACCGTAATAGGGTATTTGAGGGAGGCCCTTATTTTCATAATAAGGTAGGGTTGTTTATCAAGACATGGCATGCAGGGTTTAACCCCGCTGAGGAGCTTCCAAATCGTGTCCCTGTGTGGGTTCGTCTACAAAGGTTCCCGGTGGAACGCTGTCAAGAGGATGTGTTGCACCTTTTGGCCTCGGTGCTGGGAAAACCAGTTGGGACTTCATCGCAAACTTTGGGTAAAAAGGTAATGACTTTTGCACACATTTGTGTTGAGATTGATCTAAGTAGGCCTTTGCCCGATACAATAGATATGTGTGCGGGCTCTTATTCTTGGGTGCAGCAATTAGATTATGAAACTCTCCCCTTTCGGTGTCAGTTCTGTCGAGAATATGGTCATTTGCAGCGGCGATGTCCAAGGTATAAACCTGTGGAGTCGCATCCTTCACAACCTACTAGCAATCTTCCTGAAACAGATAAGGGGAAGAGCATTTCTCCTAATGAGGTAGGTGCGTCTGATGGTTTTGCTACGGTCAAGGCTTGAAACCGGAATAGGGGTCAAAACAGACCTTTTAAAGAAAGGCAAGATGAAGGTACTTTTAATAGATTTGAGGTCTTGGATGAGCTCAGCCAACAAGAGGTGAACCCAGGATTGATCAACTTAGATCAAGGGCTCTTGGGTTTAGCTCAGGAGGATTTTGTTCTTGATTCTTCTTTGGAGCCACAAAGGGATGATTGTCTGCGCATGGAAGCGGATCAATTGGCGGTGGTTGTAGAGGTGCAGGAACCCTCGACCGTTGTTACATCCGTAGGGGAGGATTCTTCTCTTCCTGGGAAGAACACTGGTTTAGACCCGACTAAGAAGTTCAAGCCTCCTCCCAAATTGGGCATTTTGCGGAAGGATATTAAGAAGGGTGGGGCAGAGAAATTTGCTAAACCCGGCAGAAAAAAGGATGTGGAAAAGATTAAACTGGCAAGCGAGAATTTGGTGGAATCAGGGACAGTAAAGACTCTCGATTCTCTTTTTTCAAGCCCTTTGAAATGATTATTCTTTCATGGAATGTACGGGGCTTGAACAGTGGCCCTGAACAAAAAGCGGTTCATGATTTAGTTAGAAGGCAAGGTCCTGATGTATTCTTTTTGCAGGAGACTAAGCTATCTGTCAAGAATATGCAAGAATTGGCACCTAAGTTGTGGAGGAGCGGGGAGTGCCAGTGCATTGGAGCTCATGGAGCTTCTGGGGGTCTGGCATGTTTATGGAATCCTCGAAGAATCTGGCCTCTTTGGTGGATTTCTTCCAAATCCTCTATGTCTATGATGGCTACTTGTTTTGAGACAGGGGACGTCATTCTATTTTCTAATATATATGCCCCTACAAATTTTCAGGGTAAACAAGGTATGTGGTCCCATATTAGGCTTATCCGTAGCATGATGCCTTTTCATCCATGGATTTTGGGTGGAGATTTCAATGCTATTTGTGAGTTGGTTGAGAAGCGTGGTGGTACTGGAAGGTTGGAGCCCTCTGCACAGCTGCTTCGTGACAATATCAATTCCCTAAATCTTGTTGATATCAAACACATCAATGGGAAATTCACCTGGAATAATCGTCGGGTTGGTGATTTATGCATTGCAGAAAGATTAGATCGATTTCTGGTTTCCTGTTACTGGGTTGGAGGGATGTGGTCATCTTGCTCTGAGATCTTGGATTGGAGAGGATCTGACCATTGGCCTATTAAGCTTGCTACTGAGTCAACTCGTGTGCCTCGTATGCCCTCTTTTAGGTTCCAACTTATGTGGTTGCAGGACCCTTCTTTGAATGCCTTGGTGTCTGACTGGTGGAAGAGGTAGACCAGCCTATGGTACGACAATGTATACCTTTGCTAAATTACTTCAATATGTTAAATTTGAGCTCAAGTGGTGGAATCGTCAGTACTTTGGGAATGTCTTCCATGCAAAGGCGAGGGCTCAGGAAGATTTGGCTGGTATCACGAGGAGGTTAAGGGAGGATGGGGTGACGGTTGAGTTGCTTCAGGATGAGGCTCGGGCTGTGAAAACTCTTGAAGAATGGGAACTGCGAGAGGAAGTGTATTGGAAACAGAAGGCTCGCATTGAGTGGCTTCAGGAAGGGGATAAAAATACAGCTTTCTTTTTCAATTTTGTGAAAGCCAGGCGACATGGAAATTCTATCTCTGGACTGGTGAATGATAGGGGAGACCATCTTTCCTCCTTCCTGGAAATCTCAAGGGAGGCAGTGCAGTACTTTGAATCTCTTTTTAGGGAGGACTCTCAAGGGGGATCTCCTGAGGAAGTGCAGATTCTTTCTTGTATCCCCTCTCTCGTTTCTGGAGATTTGAATCAACAACTCATGAGTGATATCTCACTTGAAGAGCTTGAAGGGATTGTTTTCAATATGAAGAAAGGGAAGGTGCCTGGTCCAGATGAATTCCCAATTGAGTTTTTTAAGAATTTTGGGATATCATCAAACTTGACCTCTTGGCTGTGGTACAAGAATCTCAACAAAATAAGCAGATGCTAAGGGCCTAAATGCGACCTTTCTGGCTCTTATTCCCAAAAGTGAGGGGGTCGATAGGTTAAGCCAATTTCGGCCCATTTCTTTATGCAATGTTATTTATAAAATTATTTCTAAACTTATTGCTGACAGATTGAAAAAGGGGCTTGAGGAGCTGATCTCCGAAGAACAAAGTGGTTTTGTTGCTGGTAGGCAAATTCTGGATGGGATTGTTATTGCAACTGAGGTCATTCATTCCATGGCTAGCTCTAAAGAAAAAGCGATGTTTATCAAACTGGATATGGCTAAGGCTTATGACAGAGTTAGGTGGTCCTTCCTTCAGCGGGTTCTTGGTGCTTTTGGTTTTGCTGAAGAATGGATTCAATGGGTTTTGAGTTGTGTTACTTCAGTCTCTTTCTCTGTGCTTATCAATGGGAGTCATTCTGAGTTATTTGGTGCTTCTAGGGGGCTTCGTCAAGGTGATCCTCTTTCCCCTTACTTGTTTATTCTTTTGGCTGAAGGTTTGGGGAGATGGATTAAACAGAGTGTGGAGTCTGGTCTCATTCAAGGTTGGAGGTGGGGTGGTACCTTACCTCCACAAACTCACCTTCAATTTGTGGATGATACTGCTTTGATGGGGATGGCTACTATGCGAGAGGCCTCTAATTTACGAAGAGTGTTGGATGTTTACCTAGTTGCCTCCGGTCAGCAGATTAATGAGGGAAAGTCTTGCATTTTCTTCTTCAACACTCCGGGCCCCATTCTACAGAGGATAGCCCAAACTTTGAGATTTCAGATCGGGTCTCTCCCTGTCACTTACCTTGGAATTCCCATCTCAGTGAGTAGACTGCCTAGGGAGTCTTGGTAAATCATTCTGGATAAATTTCGGGCTAAAGTTAATCACTGGACTCATCGATGGTTATCCTTTGCTGGTCGTGTCCAGTTGATTAAGTCAGTGGTGCAGGCTCTGCCCATTTATAGATGTATGCTCCAGGTTGCCCCTATGGGCTTTCTTAAGGATCTCGATTCTGTGGCAAGACAATTTTTATGGGCTGGTTGCTTGGAGTCCTCCAAATGGAGCTTGGTCAAATGGGAGGTTGTTTGTAGCCCGAAACAATATGGGGGACTTTGCTTGAGGCAATCAGCTTTTATTGGGGAGGCTTTGGCTGCAAAACTGTATTGGCGGTGGTGTAAGGAGCAAGATAAGAGTTGGGCCAAGGTTCTTTCTCAGAAGTATCTCCCTGGGATCTCTCAACCTAGTATTTCTGGGTACCCCCTGGTGGGGAAGGGCTCTGTGATATGGGGCACCCTCAAAAAAGGGGCTGTGCTTATTAAGGAAGGATTATTTTGGATCTACAAGAAGGGGACTGAGGTCCAGTTATGGACTGATTATTGGGATGGTTTTCCTCCCATCATCTCCTAATTTCTCAACTTGTTGAATCTTTGCCAGAGGTTTCTTGAGGCCGGTTGGTTGCGGGTGAGTGATTTTAAGTCATTTTCCTCCTGTGGTCAGATGGAGATGGCCAAATGGAAGTCCCCAGATGAGTGGCCGGATGTTGGTTTACCGGAGGATTGTGTTGTGCTACAAAGTATCCTCTCTAGTCGAAGATGTGGCTCTCTCCGAGATGATGACGTGCTTGCCTGGTCCCCCAATCCTAAGGGGACCTATACTGTAGCCTCTGGCTATAGTGTGTTATTGTCTCATAGGTTGGGTGGGCTTGAAATTCAGTGGTGGAAGAAGGTCTGGAACAAGCTTTCTTGGCCAAAATGTAATTGTTTTGTTTGGATGTTGGCCTGGAATAAGTGTTTGACTTGGGATAACATTCGGAAGAGAGGTTTCCAGGGTCCCTCTGTTTGTGTTATGCGCGGGGCTAATGAGGAGGACTCTACTCACTTGTTTTTTCGCTGCTCTTTTGCAATCCAGCTTTGGCATTTTTGGTGGGGTGTTTGGGAAACTCCTTGTGTTCATGCTTCCTCCTTGATTGATTTTTGGCAGGGGTTGGGTCAACCCCCCTCTGTGGCCTCCTTTTTGCAGGATGTGTGGTTTGTGGGGCCTATCTTCCTATTGTGGAAAATTTGGTTGGAACGCAATCAAAGGATATTTCGTGCAGAACGGAGGCTGGTGCAACAAATTTGGCAAAGATTATTGGGCATGATTCAAGAAACAGTGGAGGCTAGGTGTGAAGTGGAGTTCCCTTTGGTGAAAAGGGATTCAGATTTGGTGGAGAGATTAGGGATTCAGGGGTCGTCTTTGGCTTTGGAAAGGGCTCGAAGAGGACGACGAGAGAAGCAAAAAATTGATAGGGTTGGCAATTGGCAACTTCCACCGTATGGTGTTTTGAAGATCAATACTGATGGATCTTCAAGGGGCAATCCAGGACCAGCTGGTATTGGGGGGATTGGTAGGGACTCTGTGGGCTCAGTGATCTTCCTCTTTTCGATCTACGAAGGGACTCAGACCATCAACCTGGTGGAAAGGTTGGCTATTCTTGACGCTCTTGAGAGAGCTCATGTTTTGGGATGGAGGAGGATTGTTTGTGAATCTGATTCCCAGATTTTGATCAATTTTCTTATTGAGCAAAAAGTGGCAGATGTCAACTGGCAATTGGCTAGGGTTGTGCAACAAATTTTGCAGGTTAGTTCTTTGATGGAGGCAGTGACTTTTGTCCATATTCCACGAGAGTGGAATAGGGCAGCTGATTGTCTGGCGAAATGGGCTTCTGAGCATGTTGAGGGATGGAGAATTGAGGAGTGGGAGTTGGTTCCACAGGACCTTTGTCTTGATTTAATGAATATTCTTGCGGAAGATAAGGATGGGAATGGTGACAGATGATGGTGTTGGATGTTTGATCTTAGTTTGGTTCGCTGTGCTTGTTCTTCCTCGGGACCTCGGTCCTTTGCTTTCTTTGTAATGTTGCTTTCTATTTTTTAATAAAGTTTTTACCCCTTTTATATACAGTGTAATCCACAATCGTAACCACCAAAGTTGATCAATGGCCTACAAAAACTCAATCATGAGTGGTTTCCTAAGTGCAGCTATAACTCAACAAAAAATGAAGGTTTGCAAAAGATAATAGAAAATATGCATATAGAATGCACAACTACAGTGTAATCCACAATCGTATTCACCAAAGTTGATTGCTGGCCCATGAAAACTCAAACACAAGCGTTTTCCTAAATACGGCTATAACTGAACAAAAAATGAAGGTTCATGAAAGGTGATTAAAAATATGAGTACAAAATGCACAACTATAGTACAATACACAATTGTAGTCACCAAAGTTGATTGATGCCCCAAAAAAACTCAAACATGAGCGGTTTCCTAAATGCTACTGTAACTCAACAAAAAATGACGGTTCGTGAAAGGTGATAGAAAATACACGTATAGAATTCACAAGTAAAGTGTAATCCACAAGTGTAGTAAAAAAGTGTATTGATGGCCCATGAAAACTCAAATTTTAGCGGTTTCCTAAATACTGCTATAATTCAACAAAAAATGAAGGTTCACAAAAGGAAATAGAAAATATGCATATAGAATACACAACTATAGTGTAATCCAAAAGCGTAGTCACCAAAGTTGATCAATGGCCCAAAAAAACTCAAACATGAGTGGTTTGCTAAATGCGGCTATAACTCAACAAAAAACAAAGGTTCACGAAAGGTGATAGAAAATATGCATACAAAATAGACAAATATAATGCAATCCACAAATGTACTCACAAAAGTTGATCGATGGCCCACAAAAACTCAAACAGGAGCGTTTTCCTATATGTGGCTATAACTAAACAAAAAATGAAGGTTCGTGAAAGGTGATAGAAAATACATGTATAGATTGCACAACTACAGTTTCATCCACAATCGTAGTCACCGAAGTTGATCGATGGCCAATTTGTAAATGAGGCTATAACTAAACAAAAAATGAAGGTTCGTGAAAGGTGATTAAAAATATGCATATAAAATGCACAACTATAGTACAATCCACAATCGTAGTCACCAAAGTTGATTAATGACCCACAAAAACTCAAACATAAGCAGTTTGCTAAATGTGGCTATAACTCAAGAAAAAATGAAGGTTCACGAAAGGCGATAGAAAATACATGTATAGAATGCACAACTATAGTGTAATCCACAATGTTATTCACCAAAGTTTATCGATGACCCATGAAAACTGAAACACAAGTGGTTTCCTAAATGTGGCTATAACTCAACAAAAAATAAAGGTTCA
The DNA here is from genome assembly GCA_007258455.2 of Sequoia sempervirens. NCBI lineage: Eukaryota > Viridiplantae > Streptophyta > Pinopsida > Cupressales > Cupressaceae > Sequoia > Sequoia sempervirens. The sequence goes on along the minus strand of VDFB02000014.1, from coordinate 69,447 downwards.
TGATACGCAATAGGAAATAGGTGTACAGGACAAATACAGTGCAATCCACAATTGTAGTCACCAAAGTTGATCGACAACCAACGAAAACTCAAACATGAGCGGTTTCCTAAGTGTAGGTATAAATCAATGAAAAAATGAAGCTTCACAAAAGGCGATACAAAATATGTGTATAGAATGCACAACTATAATGTGATAAAAAATACGCGTGCAAAATGGACAACTACAATCATATCTGCAATTGTAGTCACCAAAGTTGATCAATGGCCCATTTAATCTCAAACAGGAGCAGTTTCTGAAGTACAGCTATAACTCAATGAAAAATGAAGGTTCGCAAAAGGCGATAGAAAATACGTGTATAGAATGCACAGCTAAAATGTAATCCACAATCTCGTAGTGACCAAAGTTGATTGATAACCCACGAAAACTCAAACACGAGCGTTTTCCTAAATGTGGCTATAACTTACAAAAGATGAATGTTTGTGAAAAGCGATTAAAAATATGCATACAAAATGTACAACTAAGTTACAATCCACATTCATAATCAGCAAAGTTCATCGATGGCCCACAAAAACTCAAACATGAGCGGTTTTTGAAATGCGGCTATAACACAACAAAAAAAGAAGGTTCGCAAAAGGCGATAGAAAATATGCGTATAGAATGCACAGCTATAGTGTAATTCACAAGCATAGTCACCAAAGTTTATCTATGGCACATGAAAACTCAAACTCGGGTTGTTACCTAAATGCGGCTATAACTCAAGAAATAATGAAGGTTCGCAAAAGGGGATAAAAAGTACACAAATAGAATGGACAACTATAGTGCAATCCACAATCGTAGTCACCAAAGTTGATCGATGCCCACAAAAACTCAAACACGAGCGGTTTCCTAAGTGTAGCTATAACTTAACGAAAAATGAAGGTTCACGAAAGTTAATAGTAAATACGCATACAAAATGTAGAACTATTGCCTTTCGTGAAGCTTTAGTATTTGTTGAGTTATAGCCACATTTAGGAAACTACTCGTGTTTGAGTTTTTGTGGGCCATCAATCAACCATTGTGATGACGATTGTGGATTAAACTGTAGTTGTAAATTCTATACATGTATTTTCTATCGCCTTTCGGAAACCTTCATTTTTTTTTTATTATAGCTGCATTTAGGAAACTGCTCATGTCTGAGTTTTTATGGGCCATCCATCAACTTTGGTGACTACAATTGTGGATTGCACTGTAGTTGTGCATAATGAACACTAATTTTCTATCGACTTTCATGAACCTTCATTTTTTTTTGAGTTATAGCCGCATTTAGGAAAACACTCGTGTTTTAGTTTTCATGCACGATTGCTCAACTTTGGTGACTACGATTGAGGATTGCACTATTGTTGTCCATTTTATATGCATATTTTCTATTGCCTTTTGCGAACCTTCATTTTTTGTTGACTTATAGCCGTACTTAGAAAACTGCTCATGATTGAGTTTTTGTGGGCCATTGATAAACTTTGGTGAACACAATTCTGGATTACACTGTAGTTGTGTATTCTATACGCGTATTTTCTATCACCTTTTGCGAACCTTCATTTTTCATTGAGTTATAGCCGCACTTTGGAAAACACTCGTGTTTGAGTTTTCGTGGGCCATCGATCAACTTTGGTAACTACGATTGTGGATTGCACTGTAGTTGTCCATTATGTGTACATATTTTCTATTGCCTTTCCCAAACCTTCAATTTTTTATGAGTTATGGTCGCATTTAGGGAACCGCTCATGTTTGAGTTTTCGTCGGCCATTGACCAACTTTGGTGACTATGCTTGAGCATTATACTGTAGTTGTGCATTATATACGCATATTTTCTATCGACTTTTGTGAACCTTCATTTTTAGTTTAGTTATAGCCACATTTAGGAAACTGCTCGTGTTTGAGTTTTTGTGGGCCATTGATCAACGTTGGTAAGTATGATTGTGGATTACACTATAGTTGTCCATTTTATATGCATATTTTCTATCGCCTTACGTGAACCTTCTTTTGTCACTGAGTTATAGCCGCATTTAAGATACTGCTCCTGTTTGAGATTTTATGGGCCATGAAAAAAATGAAAGTTTGTGAAAGACAATAGAAAACATGTGTACAAAATGCAAAACTATAGTACAATCCACAATTGTAGTCACCAAAGTTGATCAATGGCCTACAAAAACTCAAACACGAGTTGTTTCGTAAATGCGGCTATAACTCAACGAAAAATGAAGGTTCACGAAAAGCGATAGAAAATACTTGTATAGAATGCATAACTATAGTACAATCGATAATCGTAGTCACGAAAATTGTTTGATGGCCCATAAAAACTCAAACACGAGCGGTTTCTGAAATGCAGCTATAACTCAACAAAAAATGAAACTTTGCAAAAGGCGATATAAAATATGTGTATACAATGCACAACTACAGTGTAATCACAAATCGTAATCACCAAAGTTGATCGATGGCCCACAAAAACTCAAACACGAGCAGTATCCTAAAACTCAACAAAAAATGTAGGTTGATGAAAGGTGATAGAAAATGCCTATACAAAATAGACAACTACAGTGCAATCCAGAATCGTAGTCACCAAAGTTGATTGATGGCCCACAAAAACTAAAACAAGAGCGGTTTATAAATGCAGCTATAACTTAACAAAAAATGAATGTTCACGAAAGGCCATAGAGAATACGCGTATATAATGCACAACTACTGTGTAATCCACTAGCATAGTCACCAAAGTTGATTGATGGCCAAGGAAAACCCAAACACGAGCTATTTCCCAAATGCGGCTATAACTCAACAAAAACTCAAACTACAATGTAATCCACAACTACAGTGTAATCCACAATCGTAGTCACAAAAGATGATTCATACAAAAACTCAAACTCGAGCAATTTTCAAAATGCAGCTATAACTCAACAAAAAATGAAGGTTTGCGAAGGAGATAGAAAATACATGTAGAGAGTGAATAAAACTATAGTGCAATCCAAAATCGTAGTCACCGAAGTTGATTCATTGCCCACGAAAACTCAAACATGAGCGATTTCCTAAATGCGGCTATAACTCAACAGAAAAAGAAGGGTTGCAAAAGGCGATAGAAAATACACGTAGAGAATGAAATACTACTGTACAATCCATAATTGTAGTCACCAAAGTTGATCAATGGTCCACGAAAACTCAAACATGACAGGGTTTCCTAAGTGCAGCTATAACTCAACAAAAACTGAAGATTTGCAAAAGCTGATAGAAAATACGTGTACAAAATGCACAACTAGAGTGTAATCCACAAGTATAGTCATCAAAGTTGATTGATTGCCCACGAAACCTCAAACACGAGAATTTTCCTATATGCGGCTATAACTAAACAAAAATGAAGGTAGTCACAATCGTAGTCACCAAATTTGATCGATGGCCTACAAAAACTCAAACATGAGTGGTTTCTAAATGCAGCTATAAATCAATAAAAAATGAAGGTTTGTGAAAGGAAATAGAAAATATGAGTATAGAATGGAGAATTATAGTGTAATCCACAAACGTAGTCACCAAAGTTGATCGATGGCCCACGAAAACTCAAATTGGAGAAGTTTCCTAAATGCAGCTATAACTCAACAAAAAAATAAAATTCATGAAAAGCGATAGAAAATACGCATATAGAATGGACAACTATAAAGCAATCCACAATCGTAGTCATCAAAGTTGATCGTTGGCCCAAGAAAATTCAAACACGAGCGGTTTCCCAAACGCGGATGTGACTCAATGAAAAATGAATGTTCGCGACAGGCAATAGAAAATACTTGTACATAATGCACAACGATAGTACAATCCACAATCATAGTCAACAAAGTTGATTTATGGACCACAAAAACTCAAACACGAGTAGTTTCCTAAATGCAGCTATAACTCCACAAATAATGAAGGTTCGCGAAAGGCGATAGAAAATATGTTTATAGAATGCACAACTACAGTGTAATCCACAATCATAGTCTCTAATGTTGATTGATGGCACACAAAAACTCAAACATGCTCGGTTTCCTAAATGCGGCTATTACTCAACAAAAAATCAAAGTTTGCAAAAGGCAATATAAAATACACGTAGAGAATGAACAACTATAGTTCAATCCATAATCGTAGTCGCCAAAGTTGATTGATGGCCCACGAAAACTCAAACACAAGTGGTTTCCTAAGTGTGGCTATAACTCAACAAAGAATGAAGGTTCATGAAATGTGATCGAAAATTCACGAAGAGATAGCACAACTACAGTGTAATCCACAAGCGTAGTCACCAAAGTTGATTGATAGCCCATGAAAACTTAAAGACGACTGGTTTCCTAAATGCGGCTATAACTCGACAAAAAATGAAGGTTCGCGAAAGGAAATAGAAAATACGGTTATAGAATGGAAAACTACAGTGGAATCCACAATCGCAGTCACCAAAGTTGATCGATGGCCCATGGAAACTCAAACACGAGCAATTTCCTAAATGCGATTATAACTCCATAAAACATGAAGGTTTGTGAAAGGCGATGGAAAATACGTGTATAGAATGCACAACTATAGTGTAATCCACAAGCGTAATCAACAAAGTTGATCGATTGCCCACAAAAACTCAAACACGAGCAGTTTCCTAAATGCGGCTATAACTCAACAAAAAATGAAGGTTTGCGAAAGGGAATAGAAAATACACATAAAGATTGTATAACTACAATGCAATCCACCATCATAGTCACCAAAGTTGATAGATGGCCCATGAAAACTAAAACACGAGCATTTTGCTAAATGGAGCTATAAGTCAACAAAAAATAAAGTTTCATGAAAGCCAATTAAACATATGCATACAAAATGTACAACTACAGTACAATCCACAATCGTAGTCACTGATGTTAATTGATGGCTTACAAAAACTCAAACATGTGCAGTTTCCTAAATGCGGCTATAACTCAACAAAAATGAAGGTTTGCGAAAGGCTATAGAAAATACATGTATAGAATGCACAACAACAGTGTAATCCACAATCTTAGTCACCAAAGTTGATCGATGGCCCACAAAAACTCCAACACGAGAGGTTTCGTAAGTGTGGCTATAACTCAACGAAAAATAAAGGTTCGCGAAACGCGATAGAAAATACGCATATAGATGCACAAGTATAGTGTAATCCACAATCATAGTCACAATTCTTGATAGATGGCCCATGAAAACTAAAATATGAGCGGTTTCCTATATGCGGCTATAACTCAACAAAAAATGAAGGTTCACAAAAGGCGATAGAAAATACATATACATAATAAACAACTAGAGTGCAATCCACAATCGTAGTGACCAAAGTTGATCAATGGCCCATGAAAACTCAAACACGAGCGGTTTCCTAAATGTGGCAGTAACTCAACAAAAAATGAAGATTCTCGAAAGGTGATAGAAAAAATGTGTACAGAATGCACAACTACAGTACAATCCACAAGTGTAGTCGCCAAAGTTGATCCATGGCCCACGAAAACTCAAACACGAGCGGTTTCCTAAATGCGGCTATAACTCGAGAAAAAAATGAAGGTTCATGAAAGGTGATAGAAAATACCTGTATAGAATGCACAACTACAGTATAATCCACAAGTGTAGTCACCAAACTTGATCGATGGCCCACGAAAACTCAAACTCGAACGGTTTCCTAAATGCAGCTATAGCTGAAAAAAAAATGAAGGTTCTCGAAAGGCGATAGAAAATATGTCTCTAGAATACACAATTACAATGTAATCCACAATCGTAGTCACCAAAGTTGACAGATGGCCAACGAAAACTGAAGTATGAGTTGTTACCTAAATGCGGCTATAACTTAACAAAAAATGAAGGTTCACAAAAGGCGATCAAAAATACACTTCTAGTATGGACAACTACAGTACAAGCCAAATCATAGTCACCAAACATGATCGATGTCCCACGAAAACTAAAACACGAGCAGTTTCCTAAATGCACCTATAACTCACCAAAAAATGAAGGTTCATGAAAGGAGATTCAAAATATGCGTACAAAATGCACAACTATAGGACAATCCACAATCGTAGTCACCAAATTTAATTAATGGCCCACAAAAACTCAAACATGAGCGGTTTCCTAAAGGCAACAATACTTCAACAAAAAATAAAAGTTTGCAAAAGGCGATAGAAAATACATGAAAAACATGGAAAACTACATTGCAATCCACAATCACAATCACCAAAGTTGATCGATAGCCCACAAAAACTCAAACAAGAGCGGTTTCCTAAGTGCATCTATAATTCAACAAAAAATGAAGGTTCTTGAAAGGTGATAGAAAATATATGTATAGAATGCACAACTACAATGTAATTCACAAGCGTAGTCACCAAAGTTGATTGAAGGCCCACGAAAATTCAAACACGAGCATTTTCCTATATGCAGTTATAAATAAACAAAAAATGAAGGTTCATGAAAGGCGATAGAAAATACGCATACAAAATGGACGACTACAATGCAATCCATAATCCTAGTCACCAAAGTTGATTGATGGCCCACAAAAAACTCAAACATGAGCGGTTTCCTAATTGCAGCTATAACTCAACAAAAATGAAGCTTCCCGAAAGGTGATAGAAAATACATGTATATAATGCACAACTACAGTGTAATCCACGATCGTAGTCACCAAATTGATTGATGGCCGACAGAAACTCAAACACAAGTGGTTTCCTAAATGCGGCTATAACTGAACAGAAAATGAAGGTTCGTGAAAGGCCATAGAAAATATGAGTATAGAATGTAAAACTACAATGTAATCCACAAGCGTCGTCACCAATGTTGATCGATGGCACACAAAAACTCAAACACGAGCGGTTTCCTACGTGCAACTACAACTATACTATAATCCACAATCGTAGTCACAAAAATTGATCGATGGCCCACAAAAATTTAAGCACGAGCGGTTTCCTAAATGCCACAATAACTAGACAAAAAATGGAGGTTCCCGAAACGGGATAGAAAATACCCGTAGAGAATGCACAACTACAGTGTAACCCACAAGCATAGTCACCAAAGTTGATTGATGGCCCACGAAAACTCAAACTCGACTTGTTTCCTAAATGTGGCTATAAATCAACAAAAAATGAAAGTTCACGAAAGGCGATAGAAAATACATGTAGAGAATGGATAAGTAAAGTGTAATCAACAATCATAGTCACCAAAGTCGAAAGGCAATAGGAAATAGGAGTATAGAATGCACAACTACATTGTAATCTGCAATGGTAGTCACTAAAGTTTATGAATGGCCCACGAAAAGTCAAACACGAGCATTTTCCTAAATGCGGGCTATAACTCATCAAAAAATGAAGGTTTGTAAAAGATGATAAAAAACATGCATACATAACGCACAACTACATTACAATCCAAAATCGTAGTCACCAGAGTTGATGAATGGCCCACAAAAACTCAAACATGACCGGTTTCCTAAATGCGGCTATAACTCAACAAAAAATGAAGGTTCGTAGAAGGCGATAGAAAATACTTGTATAGAATGCACAACTATAGTACAATCCATAATCGTAGTCACCAAAGTTGATTGATGGCCCACGAAAACTCAAACACAAGAACTATTCGTGTATTTTCTATTGCCTTTCACGAACCTTCATTTTGTATTGATTTATAGCCCTATTTAGGAAACCGCTAGTGTTTGAGTTTTCGTGGGCCATCGATCAACATTGGTGAGTACGATTGTGGATTACACTATAGTTGTGCATTCTATATGCGTATTTTCTATCGCCTTACTTCAACCTTCAATTGTCATTGAGTTATAGCCGCACTTAGGAAACTGCTCGTGTTTGAGATTTCATGGGACAACGATCAACTTTGGTGATAACGATTGTGGATTGCACTGTAGTTGTCCATTTTGTACGCGTATTTTATATCGTGTTTCGTGAACCTTCATTTTTTGTTGCGTTATAACCGCATTTAGGAAACTGCTTGAGTTTGAGTTTTCATGGGCAATCGATCAGCTTTGGTCACTACAATGTGGATTACAATGTAGTTGTGCATTCTATATGAGTATTTTCGGTTGCCTTTTGCGAACCTTCGTTTTTTGTTGAGTTATAGCTACATTTAGGAAACCGCTCATGTTTGAGTTTTTTTGGGCCGTCGATCAACTTTGGTGACTATGATTGTGGATTGTACTCTAGTTGGCATTCTATACCCCTATTTTTTATCACCTTTCATGAAACTTCAATTTTTCTTGAGTTATAGCCGCACTTAGGAAATCGCTAATGTTTGAGTTTTCATGCGCCATCAATCAGCTTTAGTGACAACGAATGTGGATTGTAATTTAGTTGTCCATTATGTACTCCTATTTTCTATTGCCTATCATGAACCTTCATTTTTTGTTGAGTTATAGCTGCATTTAGGAAACCAGTCATGTTTGAGTTTTTCTGGGCCATCAATCATCTTTGGTGACTACGATTGTGGATTGTACTGTAGTTGTGCATTTTGTATGCATATTTTTTACCGCCTTTCACGAACCTTCATTTTTTGTTGAGTTATCGCATTTAGGAAAACGCTCGTGTTTGAGTTTTGCATGGGCTATCAATCAACTTTTGTGACTATGATTGTGGATTACACTATGGTTGTGCATTCTATACATGCATTTTCTATCGCCTTTCACGAACCTTCATTTTTCGTTGAGTTATAGTCGCACTTAGGAAATCACTGATGTTTGAGTTTTTGTTTGCCATCGATCAACTTTGGTGACTACGAATGTGGATTGCAACTTAGTTGTCCATTCTGAACTCGTATTTTCTATTGCCTTTCGTGAACCTTCATTTTTTGTTGAGTTATAACCGCACTTAGGAAACCAATCATGTTTGTGTTTGTCTTGGCCATCAATCATCTTTGGTGACTACAATTGTGGATTGTACTATAGTTGTGCATTATGTATTCATATGTTTTATCGCCTTTCACGAACCGTCATTTTTTGTTGAGTTATAGCCGCATTTAGGAAAATGCTCGTGTTTGAGTTTTCATGGGCCATCGTTCAAATTTGGTGATTACGATTGTGGATTGCACTGTAGTTGTGCATTATGAATACTAATTTTCTATTGCCTTTCGCAAACTTTTTTCTTTTTTGAGTTATAGCCGCATTGAGGAAACTGGTCGTCTTTGAGGTTTTGTGGGAAATTGATCAAATTTGGTGACTACGCTAGTGCATTACACTATAGTTGTGCATTCTATACATGTATTTTCTATCGCATTTCGCGAACCTTCGTTACTTGTTGAGTTATAGCCGCATTTACGAAACTGCTCATGTTTCAGTTTTCATGGGCCATCAATCAACTTTGGTGACTACGATTGTGGATTGCATTGTAGTTTTGCATTTTATACACGTATTTTCTATCGCCTTTCTTGACCTTCATGATTTTTTGAGTTATAGTTGCTTTTAGGAAACCACTCATGTTTAAGTTTTTGTGGGCCATCGATCAACTTTCCCGACAACCCTTGTGGATGACACTGTAGTTTTGCAATCTATACGCGTATTTTCTATCGCCTTTCATGAACCTTCATTTTTTGTTAAGTTATAGCCGCATTTAGGAAACCGCTCGTGTTTGAATTATTGTGGGCCATTGATCAACTTTAGTGACTATGATTGTGGATTGTACTATAGTTGTGCAATCTATACGTGTATTTTCTATCGCCTTCTGTGAAACTTCATTTTTTTTTGAGTTATACCCACCCTTAGGAAACTGCTCATGTTTGAGTTTTCGTTGGCCATCGATCAACTTTGGTGACTAGAGTTGTGGATTGCATTGTAGTTGTCCATTTTGTACACGTATTTTCTATCACCTTTTGTGAACCTTCATTTTATGTTCAGTTATAGCCCCATTTAGGAAAATGCTGGTGTTTGAGTTTTCATGGGCTATTGATAAACTTTGGGGACTACAATTATGGATTATAATGTAGTTGTGCATTCTATACCCGTATTTTCTATCGCTGTTTGCGAACCTTTAATTTTTGTTGAGTTATAGCTGCATTTAGGAAATTGCTCATGTTTGAGTTTTTGTGGGCCATCAATCAACTTTCATGACTATGATTGTGCATTGTCTTGTAGTTGTGCATTCTGTACACATATTTTTAATCTCCTTTCATGAATCTTCAATTTTTGTTGAGTTATAGCCGCATTTAGGAAAATGATCGTGTTTGAGTTTTTGTGGGCCATCGATCAACATTGGTCACTACGATTGTGGATTACACTATAGTTTTGCATTTTGTACGCGTATTTTCTATTGCCTTTCACAAAACTTCATTTTTCGTTGAGTTATACTCGCACTTACAAAACTGCTCGTGTTTTAGGTTTCAAGGGCCATCGATCATTTTTTATTCATTTATAGCCACATTAAGGAAACTGCCCTTGTTTGAGTTTTTCTAGGCCATCGATCAACTTTGGTGACTACGATTGTGGATTACATTGTAGTTGTCCATTTTGTACACATATTTTCTGTCACCGTTCGCAAACCTTCATTTTTTGATGAGTTATAGCCGCATTTAGGAAACTACTCGTGTTTGAGTTTTCATGGGCCATCGATCAACTTTGGTGACTACTATTGTGGATTACACTGTAGTTGTGCATTTTGTACGCATATTTTTAATCGCCTTTCACGAAAAATTAATATTTGTATGAGTTATAGCCGCATTTAAGAAAAAGCTCATGTTTGAGTTTTCGTCGGACATCCATCAACTTTGCTGACTACGATTGTGGACTGCACTGTAGTTGTCCATTCCGTACACGTATTTTCTATCGCGTTTTGCGAACCTTCATTTTTTGTTCAGTTATAGCTGTATTTAGGGAATCGTTCGTGTTTGAATTTTCGTTGGTCATCGATTAACTTTGAGTATGATTTTGGATTGCACTATTGTCGTGCATTATGAACACTCATTTTCTATCACCTTTCACGAGCCTTCATTTTTTGTCGAGTTATAGCCGTATTTAGTAAGCCGCTCGTGTTTGAGTTTTTGTGAGCCATCAAACAACTTTGGTGACTACGCTTGTGGATTACTTTGTAGTTGTGCATTTTATTAGCGTATTTTTTCTTGCCTTTCGCGAACCTTCATTGTTCGTTGAGTTATAGCCGCACTTAGAAAACCACTCATGATTGAGTTTTCATGATTCATCAACTTTTGTGACTACAATTGTGGATTGCACTGTAGTTTCCATTATGTTCGCATATTTTCTATCGCCTTTCGCGAACCTTCATTTTATGTTCAGTTATAGCCACATTTAGGAAAGTACTCGTGTTTGTGTTTTCGTGGGCCATCGTTCAACTTTGGTGACTATGCTTGTGGATTACACTATAGTTGTGCAGTCTATACCCGTATTTTCGGTCGCCTTTCACGAACCTTTATTGTTTGTTGAGCCATAGCTGCATTTAGGAAAATGCTTGTGTTTGAGTTTTCGTGGGCCTTCGATAAACTTTGATGACTACGATTATCGATTACATTGTAGTTGCGCATTTTATATGCGTATTTTCTATCACCTTTCACGAACATGCATTTTTTGTTGAGTTATATCCCCATTTAGAAAATTGCTCATGTTTGAGTTTTTGTGGGCCATCAATCACCTTTCGCGAACCTTCATTCTTCATTGACTAATAGCCACATTTAGGAAACAAATCATGTTTGAGTTTTCGTGGGCCATTGTTCAACTTTGGTGACTACAATTGTTGATTCCACTGTAGTTTTGCATTCTATACGCGTATTTTCTATCGCTTTTCGTGAAACTTCATTTTTTCGTTGAGTTATAGCCACACTTAGGAAATCGCTCATGTTCAAGTTTTCGTGGGCCATTGATCAACTTTGGTCACTAGGACTGTGGATTGCATTGTAGTTGTCTATTTTGTGCATGTATTTTCTATCGCATTTCGTGAACCTTCATTTTTTGTTGAGTTATAGCCTCATTTAGTAAAGCGCTCATGTTTCAGTTTTCATGGGCCATCGAACAACATTCATTACTATGATTGTGCATTGTACTATACTTGTCCATTATGTACGCCTATTTTTAATCACCTTTCATGAACCTTCATTTTTTGTTGATTTATAGCCCCATTTAGAAAAATGCTTGTGTTTGAGTTTTATTGGGCCATTGATAAACTTTGGTGACTATGAGTGTGCATTACACTGTAGTTGTGCATTCTATATGCATATTTTCTATCACTTTTCATGAAACTTCATTTTTCATTGAGATATAGTTGCACTCAGGAAACTGCTTGTGTTTGAGTTTTCATGGGCCATCAATCAATTTTGGAGACTACAATTGTGGATTGCACTGTAATTGCGCATTCTAGAAACGTATTACTTATCGCCTTCATGAACCTTAACTTTTTGTTGAGTTATAGCTGCACTTAGGAAACCGCTCATGTTTGAGTTTTCCTGGGCCATCGATCAACTTTGGTGGCTACGATTGTGGATTACACTATAGTTGTGTATTTTATATTCGTATTTTCTATCGCCTATCACAAACCTTCATTTTTTGTTGAGATATAGCCACACTTAGGAAACCGCTCGTGTTTGAGTTTTGTGGGCCATTGTTCAACTTTGGTGACTACAATTGTTGATTGCACTGTAGTTGTGCATTTTGTACATGTATTTTCTATCGCCTTTCTGAAACCTTCATTTTTTGTTGCGTTATAGCCGCATTTAGGAAACCACTCGTGCTTGAGTTTTTGTCGACCATCGATCAACTTTGGTCACTAAGATTGCAGATTACACTTTAGTTGTCCATTCTATACGCGTATTTTCTATCTCCTTTTGCAAACCTTCACTTTTTGTGTAGTTATAGCCGCATTTAGGAAACCGGTCGAGTGTGAATTTTTTGTGGGCATTGATCAACTTTCATGACTATGATTGTGCATTGTACTATAGTTGTGCATTTTTTACGTATATTTTTAATCTTCTTTCACAAACCTTCATTTTTTGTTGAGTAATAGTCATATTTAGGAAACCGCTCGTATTTGAGTTTTCGTGCACCATCGATCAACATTGGTGACTACAATTGTGGATTACACTATAGTTGTGTATTCTATACGTGTATTTTCTGTTGTGTTTTTTGAACCTTCATTTTTCGTTGAGTTATCTCCACACTTAGGAAACTGTTCATATTTAAGTTTTCATGGGCCATCGATCAACTTTGGTGACTACGATTGTAGATTGCACTATAGTTGTCCAATCTATTAAAGTATTTTCTATTGCCTTTCGCAAACGTTCATTTTTTTTTTAGTTATAGCCGAATTTAGAAAACCACTCATGTTTGAGTTTTTGTGGGCCATAAATTAAATGTCGTGACTAGGATTGTGGATTGTACTATAGTTGTGCATTTTATATGCATATTTTTAATGGCCATTCATAAATATTTATTTTTTGTTTAGTTATAGCTGCATTTGGATAAATGCTCGTGTTAGAGTTTTCGTGGGCCATCGAAAAGCTTTGGTAACTACGCTTGTGGATTACACTATAGTTGTGCAGTCTATATGCATATTTTCTATCACCTTTCACGAACCTTCATTTTTCGTAGAGTTATAGCTGCACTTAGGAAACCGCACGTGTTTGACTTTTCGTGGGCCATCGATCAACTTTGGCAACTGTCATTGTTGATTCCACTATAGCTGTCCATTCTCTACTTGTATTTCATATTGCCTTTCACAAACCTTTTTTTTTGTTGAGTTATAGCCACATTTAGGAGACCGCTCGAGTTTGAGTTCATGAAAGGCGATTAAAAGTATGTGTACATAATACACAGCTATAGTACAATCCACAACCTTAGTCAGGAAAGTTGAATGATGGCTGACGAAAACTTAAACACGAGTGGTTTACTAAATGTGGCTATAACTCAACAAAAAATGAAGGTTCACAAAAGGCAATAGAAAGTACATGCACAGAATGGACAACTACATTGCAATCCACAATCCTAGTCACCAAAATTGATCGATGGCCCACGAAAACTCAAACATGTGCATTTTCCTAAATGCAGCCATAACTCGACAAAAAATGAAGGTTCGAAAGGTGATTAAAAATATGTGTAGAAAATGCACAACTACAGTACAATCCTCAATCATAGTCACACAAGTTCATTAATGGTCCACAAAAACTCAAACATGAGCGGTTTCCTAAATGCGGCTATAACTCAGCAAAAAATGAAGTTTTGCGAAAGGTGATCCACAATCATAGTCACCAAAGCTAATTGATGGCCCACGAAAACTCAAACACGAGCGGTTTCCTAAATCCTGTTATAACTCAAAAAAAACTAAACATTCGTAAAAGGTGATAGAAAATACGAGTATAAAATGCACAACTACAGTGTAATGCACAAGCATAGTCACCAAAGCTTATCGATTCCCACACAAACTCAAACACGTGTGGTTTCCTAAATGTGGCTATAACTCAACAAAAAATGAAGGTTCATCAAAGGCGATAGAAAATTAGCGTATAGAATGGACAACTCCAGTGCAATCCACAATCATCATCAACAAAGTTGATTGATGGCCCACGAAAACTCAAACACGAGCGGTTTCCTATGTGCGGCTATAACTCAACAAAAAATGAAGGTTCACGAAAGATGATAGAAAATATGATTATAGAATGCACAACTACAATGTAATCCAAAAACGTACTCACCAAAGTTGATTGATGGCCAAGAAAAACTCAAACACGAACTGTTTCATAAATGCAGCTATAACTCAACAAAAAATCAAAGTTCAAATAAAGGCGATAGAAAATATGCATACAAAATGGACAACTATAGTGCAATCCACAATTGTAGTCACCAAAGTTGATCGATGACCCATGAAAACTCAAACACGAATGGTTTACTAAGTGTGGCTATAAATAGACAAAAAATGAAGGTTCACGAAAGGCAATTAGAAATATGTGTATAGAATGCACAACTACAATACAATCCACAATCGTAGTCACCAATGTTGATTGATGGACCACAAAAACTCAAACATAAGCATTTTCCTAAATGTGGCTAGAACTCAACAAAAAATTAAGGTTTAGAAAAAGCGAAAGAAAAATGTGTAACTATAGTGTAATGCACAACTGCAGTGTAATCCACAAGTGTACTCACCAAAGTTGATTGATGGCCCACGAAAACTCAAACACGAACTGTTTCATAAATGCAGCTATAACTCAACAAAATATCAAAGTACAAATAAAGGCGATAGAAAATACGCATACAAAATGGACAACTATAGTGCAATCCACAATCGTAGTCACCAAAATATTAAGGTTCACAAAAGGCAAAAGAAAATATGTGTAATACAAAATTGTAGTCACCAAAGTTGATCGATGGCCCACAAAAACTAAAACATGAGTGGTTTCCTAAATGTAGCTATAACTCAACAAAACATGAAGGTTTGCGTAAGGTGATAGCAAAAACATGTAAAGAATGCACAACTACATTGTAATCCACAAGCGTAGTCAACAAAGTTGATCGATGACACACGAAAATTGAAATACGAGCTGTTTCCTAAATGCGGCAATAACTTAACAAAAAATGAAGGTTCACAAAAGGTGATAGAATGTGTGTGTACAGAATGGACAACTATAATGCTATCCACAAATCTTAGTCACCAAAGTTGATTGATGGCCCACGAAAACTCAAACATGAGTAGTTTCCTAAGTGCGGCTATAACACAACGAAAAATGAAGGTTCGCGAAAGGCAATAGAAAATACACATATATAATGCACCACAACTACAGTGTAATCCATAAGCATAGTCACCAAAGTTGATTGATGCCCAAAGAAAAGTTAAACATAGGCGTCTTCCTAAATGCGGCTATAACTCAACCAAAAATGAAGGTTCATGGAAGGCGATTAAAAATATGCATACAGAATGCAAAACTACGATTGTGGATTAAACTTTAGTTGTGCATTCTATACACATATTTTCTATTGCCTTTCGTGAACCTTCATTTTTTGTTGAGTTATAGCCTCATTTACGAAATCGCTCATGTTTGAATTTTTGTGGGCCATTGATCAACATTGGTGACTACGATTGTGGATTGTACTATAGTTGTACATTATGTAAGCATATTTTTAATCGCCTTTCATGAACCTTCATTTTTTTATTAGTTATAGCAAAATTTGGGAAAATGCTCATGTTTGAGTTTTCGTGGGCCGTTGATCAACTTTAGTGACTTCAATTGTGGATTACACTGTAGTTGTGAATTCTATACCCATATTTTCCATCACCTTTCATGAACCTTCATTTTTTGTTGAATTGTAGCTGCATTTAGGAAATAGCTCAAGTTTGAGTTTTTCTGGGCCATCGATCAACTTTGGTGACTACGATTGTTGATTACACTGTAGTTGTTAATTCTATATGTGTATTTTCTATCCCCTTTCGAGAAACATCATTTTTTCATTGAGTTATAGCTGCATTTAGTAAACCGCTCGTGTTTGAGTTTTTGTGGGCTATCGATCAATTTTGGTGGCTACGATTTTTGTATTGCATTGTAGTTGTCCATTCTCTATGTGTATTTTCTATCGCCTTTTGTGAACCTTTAGTTTTTGTTTACTAATAGTAAGATTTAGGAAATCGCTCAAGTTTGAGTTTTCGTGGGCCATCGTTCTGCTTTGGTGACTACAATTGTGGATTACACTGTAGTTGTCCACTCTATACATGTATTTTCTATTGTCTTTCGTGAACCTTTATTTTTTGTTGAGTTATAGCCACATTTAGTGAACTGCTCAAGTTTGAGTTTTCATGGGCCATCGATAAACTATGGTGACTAGGCTTGTGGATTACACTGTAGTTGTGCAATCTATACGTGTATTTTCTATCACCTTTCACGAACCTTAATTTTTTGTTGAGTTATAGCCGCATTTAGGAAAATGCTCATGTTTGAGTTTTCGTGGGGCATCAATCAACTTTGGTGACTACGATTGTGTGTTACACAATACTTGTGCATCTATACATGTATTCTCTATCGCCATTCACAAATTTTCATTTTTCGTTGAGTTATAGCTGCACTTTGGTGACTAGGATTTTAGATTCCACTGTAGTTTTCCATTATGTTTGTGTATTTTCAATTGCAATTCGTGAACCTTCATTTTTTGTTGAGTTATAGCTGCATTTAGGAAACCGCTCGTGTTGGAATTTTCGTGGACCATTCTGTACACATGTTTGGTGACTATGATTGTGGATTGTACTGTAGTTGTGCATTCTATACAGATTTTTAATCGCCTTTCACGAACCTTCATTTTTTCTTGAGTTATAGCTGCCTTTTGAAAGAGCACTCGTGTTTGAGTTTTAGGGGGACATCAATCAACTTTGG